>JABUQX010023459.1:77500-81565 GCA_015478945.1 Trachelipus rathkii
CAAAAAGTTTTTACAAGAAATTAAAATAGCTTAAACTATTAATAATTTAACTTCCATTATTGTTAAGTAACATAAAATCACTTTAACAATTAATCACTAATCTTATAATTTTTATTTTATTTAAATCTAATATCTCTAACGAATAGTATTTTAAACATATTATAATAAACATTATTTATAAACAAATTTGCCACTGGCAAATTCAGAATTCGGGACACCGTCCGGACGTTCCCGCTATCCTATTGAGCAGAGCATTGCCTCCATTTTTAAATGGGTTGAGAGCGTTATTTAAAATAGTGGTTTACTTATATTTTTTCGTTTTTATTTGGTTCATTATTTTTTAAATTAAACAATGACATAATAAAAAAAATAGAAATGTTACTCGTAACATAATAAAAAATTTTCCAATACATAGTTTCATTAATGTTTATCTCATTCTAAACACGAGTAACACGAGTTGCAAGGAGTTTAACAAGTAAATATACCTGTTGATATTTTCAGATATACAACTTAGTCTTGTGTTTATATATATATATATATATATATATATATATACTATATATAGTTATATATATATATATATATATTATATATATGTATATATATATATATATATATATATATATATATATATATATATATATATATATATATATATATATATATATATATATATTATATATATATATATATATATATATATACCTATATATATATAGGCACAAAAAATATGTAACTGATCTACCCTATATCATTATATATATTATGATATATATATATATATATATATATACTAACTACTTTATATATATATATATATATATACTTCTTTCTTTCTTTCGTTTCACTTCCTCTCTTGCCCCAGATTGGAGGTAAGGTGCTGTACAAGCATCGGAAAGAAAAGCAGTAGGAGAACATGACAAAACGTCGAAAAGAAATGCCCTCAGTGCACTTTACCGCCCCCTCTTTACCATTAATTAGTGAGAGCTCGTCACAGACAGAAAATCCACCTAGAGCATTCATGGGACGCGACGGACCCTCACTATGGTAAATCGTCAATGTAAGGTTCATCCCCTGGCCCAGGTGGCCACAACCTATGCCCCCATACAAAACCCCGCCATTCTCTCCTATCATGCCACCTTTATTCTCGCCTCTGCCAAAAAACTCACATTCTCTCCTTCAGACATTCGTTCACCGACTTCAATCCACTTTCTCTTCGGTCTTCCAGCCGGTCAGCTCCCAGCCTGTCGGTTCCCAACACACTCACCACTATACATCCGCTTAACCAACCTACTATCATTCATCCTTTCCACATGGACAAACCATCTCAACATACTTTCATATTATTCTCTCATTTACCCCTTTTCTTCACACCACACAACTCTCTAGTTTACGCTCATTCTCTCTTTATCAATCTTCTCACACTAGCACCCCCTAAGATTGTCCATTCTGAACACATTGAACTTTTAGATCTATACTTCTTTATTCCAGGACCATAGTCTAACTACCATACAATAACACAGGTAAACAAACATACCCTCATGTAGACCCTAGCGCACTCAAGGACTTAGTCCCTTGGCATTCACCAACGATTTAATTGCACCAGCCCCTTCCTTGCCATTCAAACTTTCCTACTACACTCTTGCATCATCCGTTCCCTTTTTCATCTAACTAATACCCTAAATATTTAAACTCAGGACACTTGTTCTAGCTGCTCCCCATCTAAACATTTGTCTCTCACTCACAACATAACCTTACTCTTCCCCGTTTACTTTCAAGCCCCTCCTTTCACACACCCTCGCAAACTCTCTTCAATCCTCTGATAATCTCTCTTCAGATTCGCCACACAGAACCAAATCAACCGCATATAGGTAAGGCACCCTCCACTCAACTCCATTCTCCACCATTCTAACACATTTCCTGCCATCCCCACCTCAAATTCTTTCATACCCCAATTCCATATACAAATTGAATAACCAAGGAGACATAACACAACCCTTTCTTACTACGCTATTAATCCTAAACCAATCCCATTGACACCATTTATTCTTACAACGCTTCACTATCGTCATACATACTTTTTGATTCCATTCAGAAGCCTACCACCAACACCATATATCACTAACACCTGCCATAACCCCGCTTCCTATTAACTCTATCATACCTGTTGCAAATCATAAAACCTAAATATAATTTATTCTTCGTTCTCCCTCATTTTCTCAAATTATTTGTTTCAATGTAAGATTTGATCCACAACATCCTCTACCACTCCTAAACGATATATATATATATATTAGATAGTCACTCGAACAAGCACCTTCGACCAAAAACAGCAATATACCTTACCTACAACACTCAATAAAAACTTATTCCCCTATTAATTTCTACAGTTCTTCTTTTCTCCCTTACCCTTATACAAGGGTACTATTACGCTCTCCTCCAATCCCTGGAACTATACCCTCCATTAAACGCTTTTATTACACAACTTCCAAATCAATCAATCACCATCTCGCCTCCGCTCTTGATTCATTTCACCAGTAATTTCATTCTATACCTGCAGAGTTTACCATTCTTTTCAACTTTTCTTCACCCTACCATTACTTCCTTCCTTACTTAATACCTCATCCCCAAATACCTATTCCTTCTTGCTTGCACCATCAAAACCTCACACATTCACTAACACCTCATCATTACGGTTAATATTGTGCAGATTTTCGAAAGTTGTTCTTTCCACAACTCCCCTCACATCCTTTCATCAGTTACAAAAGCAGCCATCCCCTTATCATTTATTTCTAAGCAAGATTCCCCTATTTTCTCTTCTTAACCTTTCGCGCTTCCTTCCAGAAAGCTTTCTATTTCCTTGTATGTCCTCATTCATTCCTCCTTCCAAAACTGTTCATTTACCTCTTGTTTTCTCCTACGTATACACCTTTAGTATTTCTTTTTCTCCTTATATAATCCAAGCATCTTTCTTGTGAATTCTCATCATTGGCTTTTAGTACATTCAACCACGCTTCTTTTTTACCTTTACCGATTTCATCACCTCTTCATTCTCACCATTCGCTGTTAACATTCTACTTCTACTTTAGTCACATCCACACACTTCTTTGCACGACTAACAATATGACTTCTTCATTTTTGCCCCCAGATTCCCAGTTCAACTTGTTCACACTTCACCGTTTACTAGCGAGCGCTCTTACATACTTATCCTTATTATCTTGCACACTTAACTTCCACTCTTAATTTTACCTACTTCCTTTCGTATCACCTTCCCTCCATCCAAGCCCCCACTAACTTAAATTTTACATAGAACAAAACTAATGATCCGATAAAATCCCATTCCTAATCCCCTTAATGATTTAACATCCAACACATAACTTCAACATCTCCTTCTTCACCAACATAATATATATATATATATATATAATATATATATATTTATATATATATATATATATATATATATATATTATCCATAATTGTGATAGACCCTCTTGAAAAAGGTAAAAATCATAAAATTTTACAAATCTGTGTTACACACAATATCTCACAAATGCGATGTGATATGCAAAAAACGATTACATTTTTGGAATCAGCAATCAATAATCAATTGCGAACCCCGATCCAAGAAATTTCATGTTTATCAGTGTGTTATATAAAAGTAATAAAAACCAAAAGTAATAACTATTTCTTACCTATAGCAAACCCTTCACATATTAAAAATAATTAAATGAAATTGAAAAGTTTCGTATTAAAGATATTAAATTAAACTTCATTTGAATAAGCTCTAAGGTTTAAAATGACAGAAAATTAGCAGGTCTCCATTTTCAGGGGATAACCCATTTCTTGTGGCTTCATAAATATTCCTTCCTGTTCTAAAAATTCTTTCACTTTCGACTGATGACGGTGCAGCTGAAAGGTATTTTATTGCTGTTTTTTTTTTCAAATTCATAAAACTATTTCCAGTGTTTTTCCACCCAATTGAAGAGAATATCATTGTTCTTCACTGGTCAAAGTAGGCCAACTTAGTATATTTGTTATTTCTTTGAGTAATTAATCTCTCTC
>JABUQX010023460.1:0-22182 GCA_015478945.1 Trachelipus rathkii
GGCAATTTAAGTATATACACGCTCGCATGATGACCATTCAATCAATGCCCCGACGGCATCCTCGCACCGGACGGTGTCGGAGAGCTACTTCCCCATATGTCTTGCTTAGTTATCCGCCTAACATCCTAGTCAGGAGCACGCGCGTCGCTATGTTATCAATAAGCTCTCACATTATTTACGTCGCCGAATTCTCCAATTACAAAACATAAGAGAATAGAAAAAAATATAATAAAAGCTTACTTTAAAGCATCCATCTAAATATGAAAGTATAAGATTAGCACAAAACAAACCTAGGCACACGACCCATATATAAACATGACATAAACTGTTGAACGTTAATAACAAAGTTTCCACCTACTAACAAGTAATAGCTAACTAACATTAGCCATCAGACAACAGACGGTTAACCTATTCACACTGATATTGTCAAGCACTATCTCTAAATCATTAACACAGGCGACTGTTGCAAATTTAAATTTAAACGATGCATAAGATAAGTTTTAGAACCTAAAATTGAATCACCAGCATTTGCGTTAATTATCCATCACAGGCAACGGAAAGTTATAGTCTCTAACGCTATACAACTGAGTCTTCCTCCCAGATTCAATAAATGCACTGAAAACATACGATCTTGTAATATCATTGAGAAACATATTTTGACGCGGAACACATAATTAATCGTATCTTTAACAAAGCAACAAACCATACATCTTACACCGATCTCTTAAACTGCACGAAAGCGGAATTAAAGCTGCTGCTGCGGCGCTCTACCATTACACTACTAGTCCGTGAGACTCAGAATACAACCGGTTCCCCACACTTGTGAAACCAGCCCTAGAAGCGGTGAATCACTTAAACAGCAAGGACACTTCTAATACACTGGCGGTATAGCGAAGCGTACACTCATATCATCTACTTTTTCAACATAACGGCGGAAATGAATATTACACGGTGTGTGATCTTACACTAACACACGCGTTAACATTTTTAGGCACTAACAATTGGTATCGTAGTAACTTGATCTAGATGTATGCACCTCATTCAGTTTGATCAAAAACATTAAAGATATACCTCATCTCAGTTTCATATCATCAAATGAGGTGTCTAAGATAGACGAGTCATACTGAAACGAGATTTATTGAACAGTACATGAACAACTACTAGACGCGAACCACTCAACGCTGTAGACACGCTCTCAACAGTGAATGTAAAAGATAACTGGCTATCAGCAGAGGAACCGAACAAGTTCACACACAAATTCACATCACCCTATTAAAGCTCACTCTCATTGTCAACACCTACACAACAATCTACCCAAACAATCGCACATGCGTATGATTCAAAATACTTATACTCTATATCTCTCCGTGAATGATCTACCAAGTTATCATATACAGACTATAACCGATTCTGAGTGATAGTTTGAATATTTGATACATATATCTACTGATTGACTATTTAAATAGTAATGTATTTGCAAAAACCTCTCATACAACCGCTATATAATCATCAATCCATTGTTTTCCAATAACTAGCCAGCAACCTTGCTTTGTCGCTTTAAAATTTTATTCACCTCACTCTCAATAGCTCAGATTTATATTCAACGATTATTTATCTCAACGCTGGTTAAGCAGTAGATTGGTAATTACTATTCTCAATTCAAAGTAAAAGATTTATATTTGTTACTGAAGCTAACATATCGTTACATGAACTAGAAAATAATGATCACTACGAATGAATCAAATGCTCATAATACACCACCCCTGAACTAAGAATTATAAACCTCGACACACACCCACAACAGACAATAAACACTTACGATTCAACACATATTAACAAACAAATGTCATTTCACGCCCATAGATTTAAACCAATCCCCGTATGGTAAATATAACTGTCTCAATCTTAGAAGTTATCTCTACTTTATTGTGAGGCTGACTCTCGCGCCACGGCCCGTCTAACCTAAAATACGAATAGTAACTATTTTTATTCAAAAGCTCATACGACATCACTCAACTCAGGAAATTAGAATTTATATCTGATTATAATGCTAATAGACGAGCGTTAAAACTAACAACTAAAACCAATTTTAGACACTTAATATTATATAAATGATCAATTTTCTTCTAACTTTATATACAGCTCTAGATTCAGTGTATTTTGTACTTTGGATAAAAAACATCTATCAAACATTTAAAAAATCAACTATTATTACTCATCTAATGGACCAAAATTTATAAAGTATATATAATACATAATAAATATTAATAAGTGGGGGCAGATTATAAATCGATTAGACAACTCAACAGATATAAATAACCTAAGATTTTATAGACATATAAAATCTGAGACTGTATTCATCTAATAATATGATACTTCCTAGTCATCTAATAATTTCATAATCGGACTTTTATTTCCAACCTTTACAACCAATTTTAAAGTACCGTTCCCATAAGCAAACCCAATATCTGAACCAGTATAAAGTACACAGCTTCAACAACTTAGAAATTCTCCACTTCCACCACATGTCCTGAACCCCAAAAAGACTGATAAAACCTTAATTTTTTCAGAACACATCATCACTAACATCATATTTACTCTCCAATCAGCGTGCTAGTTTACGTCTCCTAAGTGCGATAAATCATTAAGCATTGCTAATAGTGTTTTTGACAGGTTTCTCAACTCCCCCAGAGTGACTAAGCAGTATCTATTCGTGATGCAGATGACTTAGTATTGTAATGCTATTAAACGTTATCCTTGAAGGCCTAACTTTAGCAGTCTTGAATCGTTTTAACTGCGTAGCATAATTCTTTCATCAACATATTATTGCAATTGTATCTCTCTTATTCAATTGAAGCCTCTCACTGTTACATACAGTGAAACTGCCGTCATTCAACGATATCAATCTCGAACAACAATGATCGCATTCAATTCCCATGACCTCATACATATCTGTCTACGAAGATAGTCGATAAACAGATACATACAGATATATATAACTTTTCTTAGTCATATATATCTCCTCTAATTTAATATGTCATAAACCGTAGCTATCTCTTGTGTGCATATACTTATAATATATGATATAAACATTACCTTTGGTACATATATTTTTGAAATATAATTTCAATACGTATATATATATACCCATATATATACACACTCATTAATTATGACTTATATATATATATATATTCTCTTAAGAGTGAAATCAAAGTAAACATAACAATATAAAGCGACATACTCTATAGGCCGAAAGCATAAAGAATAATTGTCAATAATCTCTCTCTCTCTCTGCTCATATTCATTGATATAATGGCTGATTCATTCCATTTAATACACCACAGACTGCTTTTATAACCCATACCTCGATGACTCTGTGTGCCAGTACATGAGATATGAAGCATTTTTTTTAATACACGCTCTTCGCACTGAGAGTATATATAGATAGCTGTCGCATATATATATAGCCCTTTGTCTATTGATTGCTTTTACTCAAGCTACGCTCACTCAAATTTAGTGACTTTGCAACATATATATTGTCTCAGTGCGTGGAGATATTAAACGATTGCTACTTAGACAGTACAGCGAACTAATTATATGTGTACAGAACGCCCTCCTCAATGTCTTCTCTAGCATTGATCATATCGAATTGCTAGCTAAATGTCAATATATATATAGACTCAACTACGTTGCCTTAGCTAGACATATTTACCAGATGCTATTCGAAATGCCCTCAATTGGGAATACTCTGCTATTAGTGAGACGTGTCTTAAAAAGTCGTGTTCAACATTTTGCTATGTTATAGATTCTTTCTATATCAACATTTCTTGTAATTTCTACTTCTCAGAATTGGTTATTCTCATATCCTACCTCTCTTGGTCAGTGTCCGCGCTGTTCTATTCTTGTGGGTGTCATACATGTTTCCTCCCCTTGAAAGAGAAATTGCACCGCCACCCAAATTAATTGTATTTGTTCAATATGTGAGTCATCTGCAATCCGCTCTTACTGTTCAGACGCAGGTATCTTCTTTCATCGATTTCAACTGATTGTAAACACAATATTTCTAAGTTTCTCGCACCACTGATCATTTTGCGTATGAATGAGAGAATGGGAACGGACATATTCACTTCCTAAGGTTTTTCGTATAATATTATTCGTGAATCGTCTTCCCATTCGTTGATGATAAAGATAATTTATCTTCCTTTTGCGTGCCTGATCGTCTCTTTCTCATGGCATTTTTTAATTCTTTTTAACGTATGCTCCCTCTCTCTTGCATACGTCTCTGTCTATCAAATTATAATATAATCTTTCTTCTTCTGTATTCAACAGACATCGAAATAGTAGTCCAGTACGGACAGCACACGAGAGCAATTTGCACAGGTAGTGGTTTGAGGATTATGACTCTCGGATCGCTCAGACGCCATCTCTCGATTAGTCTATACGCTGTGATATCTTATTCTTAGTCGCTCTCTTCGATCTCGTATATACCTGAATTAATACACCAGTTTTCCAATTGTTAGCCCACAGAATTCATTATAGCACTTATCATTCATTTTTTCTCTCGCCCCTATTTTCCTTCAGCATCACTTCTCTCTCCTCACAACCACGCGAAGTGGACAACGAAAGACTTTAAATTTAAATTTCTAGTTTATTGCGCTCGCTATTAGGCACCCAGAGTGGCACTGGTGTCGATTTTGTTAGACTCATATTGGTCTTTATGAGGGTGGGAAGGAATCTCTATGTAACTTGGCAATTTTATACGTGTAGCATACCTCGAAGAACCTCCCCATTGTTAGTGTCAATTGATACCATTGCATTAAATGATTCAATGTCTTGGTACTTAACTCCCCGACCTCTGACTTAGTTTTTCAGGGGTTATGGCATAGACGATATTTGTAAGGCCAAATGTAATATTTAAAGTCTCTTGCGTTGATATAAGTTAAGGTAGGATAACGCGATGTTTTGACGCATAGCATTATTCATAACAATACAAATTCAGTGGATTCTTTACCTCATCCGCCTATTAGGAAATAAAACAGCCTTAGTTAGTTTGGAGCTTGCGATATTTGATCATAGTCGTTCTGATTGTGACTACTCGATATGGTTTCCGCTCGCTCCTGTGTTGTTATCACTAGTACGATACCCTTTACCAAACAATTTGAATTGTCTTCTATTGAGTGTGATCTCTGTATGTATACTGCTAGTCATGTGAGATGGACACGTATAATTTCTCTCGCCTCGCTAATAAATGCTTATGATATATTTCATTCGTACATAATTTTGCAATGAACGCACCTAGGTTCATATATATATATAATATTGTTAAATAATATTGAATACAGGATCGTTTTCGACTACCTTCCATTCGTAACTTCTGACGAGTTAATGAGAGAATTGAATGTTAATAGCCTCTCAACAACCTGATAACTATCGCAGAGTTTGCATTATGTATCTCTCGCGATGGGAATAGTCGTGTGGTGTGTGACGAAGAGGCTGAGATGGTGATTATCTATATATATATATTTAGTTTGTCGTAGTGGATTAAAAAATGAGTGTGCATTTTTATTAATCATTTGCTTTACTATAAAAAACCATATATAAAAAACTAAACAACACAGATATACTCTCTCTACACGTGAGCAAACTTTCATAATAGGTTTTACATCATGATCAAATCCATCGTCGTAATTCAAGTATACCTCCCTCGATCCGAATGACCTTAGACTCTCTCATATATAATACTGAGGAAATAATAACAGAGGATCGTGTGTGTGTAGGTAAGTCATACTTTGTCCAATCTTATGTCATTGATGTAAGAAGGCATTAGGTGCTGCAGTTGGATTCGTCTCAGATTATAGCACCCTTGAATATTTAACATATCGAAGCATATCATGATAAATAACCCATCGAGGAGTGGATATTGCGAGATTTACTTATATTGCGATATAATTATTTGTCATTTTGTCTGCTTTGGCGTATAGCCGAGGAGGCGAAGATTTTGGCACAAAGATACGTCGTATCTACAAGACGATGAGACTTATGTAGATGAGAGGCTGATATGAAATCCTTAATGTGACTGAGATAGGGCTTTGGTTTAAAACGAAAGTATTAGGATAATCAAAATTCTCAATATCAATGATTGTACGACAATAGATCGTTTCAAACCTAAGCTGTTAGTATTTTCACAATAGTGTGCTCGTGTATAACTATTGTCATCACCTATTAGTTTTTATTACAGAGGGGCTTCATAACAAGTTGTGCAAAAATGTCACATTATAGTCCGACAATCATCACTCGTCATACTCTGCTATACACTGAAAAACCATAAGAGATAAAAAAAGAACGATGTTATTCAGCTCATAGCTCAGACATATCCAGTCTCTCTCTGTGTGTACGACCTCGTTTACAGTTGGCAGCTGAATGTAGTACATAATTATGCTACGAACGAGATGTGACTTGAGACCAATCTCTCAAAACGTACGGACACGTCGCACTATTAGATCACTCATAGAGCTCCTCTCTAGGTTTATGAGCGTAAAGAACGGTGCTTCTGTTTTGTGTTCTCGGCTAACGAGGATCACATGTAAGCTATATTTGAAGACCTCAGGAACATCTTGTGTGAGTGATATGAATACATGTTACTATACAAGGTCGCTAAATATGAAAGTGGCAGAATCCTGGTTTCTGGCAGGCATATTGATTTTACATTACCGCGGTGATCGACTCTATGGACTCTTAGTGTTGTGTGGAACTGCATTGGAAGGTGCTATACAGTCAAGTACACATAGGCCTCGTAATATAGCACTGGTTTATAGCTGTCGATATGAAATGAAGATGGAGACGCAGGTACGCAAATGGGAACTTAAAAAAATATATTTAGAAGTATAATGTGTAATATAGTTCCAGGGTTACCCGAGTCTAATTATAAAAAGAATGACAAGAGGGAGTTTTGTATTTTGAGTTTAATTTTGAAAAATTAGCGTGTAAATGTAGAGAGTCGATAACGCAACTTCTTAAAAAATTAAAACAGGCATTGAGTCGGTCTGCTCCTAGAACCAAATAGATATTAAAGGTTAATGATGGGTTACACGGTCTATGAGATCGATCAATCCATATCGCACAAACCGATTAAGAATTGTTAAGTGTGGATTTTGTGCACCATGGATTGATTTTATACGAGATTTGGAGTGAGAGGTGTGATATAGAGTATTTATGTACGAGACGTATGACCTCCTGCAATCATATAAAAATCTGCACTCGAATAATAGAACGAAGTCACAGCATACCTAATGTCTAATTAATCCACGTAAACCCTGAGTAACGAGGAGATGCGAGGCGTTTCTAATGTTGCTTAAGAATGTAATGTCTCCACATTCGTCTTTGGGCGGAAATTTGCCACAAAAGATACGCCCTGTTGACTCCATATAGGAGATGTAGTATTGATAAATCTTTATGTGTCAAGTCCTAAGGGACAGAGATATTGATTGGGGAACAAATCAATCAAGGTTGTTTAGTAGTCAATGTTTGACTTTGCATACTACATAAAGTCGTTCAATATAGCTCCCAAACACGACTGATCGAACAAAATATGTGCGACATCTGTTATCTCAGTCGGTATGATACAATAAATGGCATGTGCGCTGACAAGTTAGCCGCCGGTATCACATCACGTCATGGTCTACATAAAAATAGTTCCGGTACATTAAGTATTCCAGTATCAGTTTGTACTCGTATATATCAAATGAATATTGCTATACGATCAATAGAATCTTAATGACTCTCTAGAGTGTTATTAATATGTATTCATATTCACGATCATATAGTACAACAATAATTGGGCATTGTTTCTGACTGACATCATAATCGATAGAACGATACTTGTATAGTTTTCGTATTCTCGTCTGTAGTTAAGAAACCAATTCACTAGTAAAAGTATTATCTTGTATCATGTAATTCGAGCTTGTTATAAGTGGATTTACTGGATTTATAAGGTGAGGAGAGGCGCGGAACTCCAAAAAACGAATGAGTGATCTAAAAATAGTATACGTGTGCAATAGCGCTGTTTAGGCTTTATTGCTGAGGCAATACGCTCTCTTGTGCCGGTTGCATTCCTTGTCGCTGTGTTGATGTACTGCCTACCGCGAGACAGTGCGTGCCTGTTCTGTGCGTTAAGGAATAAGCAAGTCTGCCGGTGATCGGCTTAGTTGACGTTAGACGGTGCAGTGTATGGACCTTGTATAGTGGACGATGCGCGCGCAAGGTTGCGGCGCTCGTGCTGTACGCAATGTGTCAATAACAAGTATAGCCTGCGAATAGGCGATAGCCTATTAATGTTTGATGAATAGATGTGTGTGTTATGATGGTTTACAATATCGTTAATGTCATTTTCTGAGTTCATTTAGCGCTCTTTACGATGAGGTCAGGAATACGTATAAATAAGTGTCTCTTTTGTCATATTGAATTGTATATCTGTGTCATTTGTTCCAAATGAAATATCGAGATTAAATCTAAAGCCTAATTAGTTGTTACAGCAGTTGAATATGTGGCTCAGAGAACATGCTGTTGAACTTAGACTGTCATTCGTGTGTAATACTAAGTGAGTTTATAAAGCGTTTTAGACTGTGAGTGTGTGATGAGTGTCTCTTACTAGTGCTATTCGAACGTACAGTTGCAAGCACCTCTTATAAGATTAGAGCTGCCTGGAACATATAGCGCTGAGTCATCCTTATTATTGTCCTGAGTCTTATAAGCTGTGTTGATATATATATATATAGATCATATATGATATGTTCCACGGAAACTGACTAAGTATACTAGATGTCATTTTTGAGCGCTCGTTCTTATAGTTTTATCAGTACGCTTCTTTTTGATTTACTCCTACCTGTAAATTCTTTACCTTTGAAGCATTAGAACTGATTGATTCGGTGTGTTGAAGTATTAGGTTGCGGACTGGGGATACATAATATGATTGAAAATAGGTGCATTCTCTATATAATCTCTCGGTTTTCGACAGTGTATCGAAAGGGTTCCTTGGTCATTATACAAAAATTTAGCACACATATATATACTCAGAGTCAATGATGTTATTCGTCTATCTCAGTAGGAATATTAATATATAAGTACTATATTTAATGGTTTATATCTGGTCGTTTAGTGCCAATTGTCAAGTAACCTAATTGATAGTTGAATCAAATGACTTTACATGTGGTAGGATTCTTCAGTTAGATGTGTTATAAACTGTGTGTTATATTAAATAGTTGTGATTTTATTCTTTACTTTCTTGTGTCTGCAATTAATTTTATAAAAGATGTTGATAGGTTGTGGTTCTTAATTTGTAACTACATTATTTTAGTTAATTGTTTACTCGGAGTGAGCGTATGTTAGAGCGTGTTATTTGATGATAGTTAATCTCATGTTGTTCAGTTCTAGCATATCATTTCGTTCGAGTTTTCTGCTGTGGAGTGGCATACACGTTAGAGCCAAGACCTAATATACTAGATTGAGGTGATAATTTTATGTAAAGATGATAGATGAGTGTGCGAAGGGTTCATATCTCCATACGTTAAGTGTGCTGTAGTAAAATGATGTGATGTGTGTGTGTGTGTCCGTGGAGCATATGGTTGTGCGATAGGCGTGGTCGTGCGTGAGCGTGATGCGTGCGTTTACGGAGTTTGCTTGCATCGGTGGTGCTGTATGGTTCGTGTGTGTCTTACTGTGTTGTTTGTGTCGTGTGGGTGAGCCTGCGTGTGTGTGACATGTGTTGCGAGTGTGGTGCTGCTTGTTCGTGTGCTGTTGTCACTTTATTTCTTCTGCTGTAAAGCATGTTGACTAATAGTTAGGTATGTTAGTATACGTGTTTTTGCTACTCATTTATGTGTCTAGAATTGTTTAGTCACGTGAGTGTGTTAATTAGGTCAAAAACTTAGCATATATTATAGACTTGGTTTAGATATAGATGTCGATGGCTTGGAAAAAAGGTTAAACTTAGGTTACGTTAGAGTCTAACTCATTGGATCCTGTTGTACATTACACGAACTCGGTTAGCGGATTAAATTTGTATTGTTCATTAGAATATTAGGTATACGTTATTTGACAATGGCTAAAATTATACGAGCGATTAATTGTTAAAAAGCTGTATTTATTGTTACGTTTCTTTTGTATGTTTAATATAAATAAAATCTATAATATTAGTAAATAAAAAAATGAAGAAACATATTAAAGATAAAAAAAAAAAAATGAAAAACTTAAAGGAATAATTTAAACTGAATATAGCATTAATGTGGACTCCTACTTTGAATAAATCTGTATATAAATAAGATATTAAACAAAAAGTTAAATCTTGTTATAAGATATATTAAAGCTTGAATTACTCAGGGGTTGTTCTTGGACATTAATTTTCTAGTTATGTTATAAGATATGTAGTTTTATGGAGAGCATATTTGCGATACAAAGTATGATAATTCAGAAAAGGTCTATGAGTATAATTTTGCTAAATGTTTTAGTGTGTTAGTGTAAGTATCAAGACCGAACCACAGTTACATCGAATCTAGAGTTATAGATTGAAGAAAAAGTAAGATTAGGTTGATTTTTGCATACCATGTTATTACTTACTGTTGTTATGTTTGAAACTTTGTTAATGGTTTTAATAGTTTATTTAGTGTTATAAGGAAGATGTATGTATTATTTTATCTTGTATTTAAATTATTTTTAGTAAGTGTAAAGGATATGCGTTAGTTTATTGATCTGTAAGATAGAAAATTTTGTAAGTTTAGAATAAATTTAGTAACCTCCATGCCATCATTGCTCAATCATAACCGTCTTGACCAAAAAATAGCACTGCTCTGATAAATCTTCTAGTTAAAAATTATTAAAAATCGTACAAAGTTGTAATCGATGTAAAATAGTATATCGTTAGAAGCTATGAATTTGACAAAAAAGATTACATGAATAGGTATAAGTATCTGAAACTCGCATTCAATGTTAGCATTACTATTAACTGTTGTTAACATAGTTTCTCTTATTATTCAATCGGAGGTCCATAGCAACTCTATTACGATTTACACCGTTGTGTTTAGTTGTTGCTCTGATAAATTCACCATCTATTCTTCAGCTTAACAAGTTTGATGCATACTGTCCACGCACATATTACTTATGGTGATAAAAATTGTTACATAGTTAGAATGTACTGTAAGTTTGTATTTTTACGGATAATTAAAAAAAGGTTCTATAAATTTTGCTTAGAATATTAGTATTAATGATAATCAAATAAGAGATAGTTATTAAAAGTGTAAGTAGTTAAGTATTTGGATTGGATATATAAAAAAAAGTTCAGAAAGCAAACACAAACAACCCCAAAACAAAACAACCCCCCCACCCAACACCCCAAAAACAAAAAAAACCAAAACAAAAAAACAACAGTCACAAAAAACCAAAACCACACAACAACCCCACAAAAACACAATAAGACCCCCCAACCCCCGCCACAAATCACCAAAAAAAACAACAACCACAAAAACAACAACAAATTATAAATAAAAAAGTATATCAAAATAAAATAACAATTGTGTTTGCGGCAAGGGAAATAAACACAATCAATCTAAAAATTTCGTAAACAATAATTATTAATATAAAACTGTTATTCAAAACACACCAAACAAACAGCGTCACATCACATTTGAAATCCCCCCAACATCATAAATCAACGAAACATAAAAATAGGCTAAATCCTCGGAAAACCAGAGAATATGAGCTACCCCACCAATCCCCCCCGAACACAACCAAAACAAAGCCACCCGCGTGGTACATCCCTACCATTACCATCCCTCGGACAGCCCCCAACAACACCACAAGCCAAGCAACGACACAACCACACAGACATGCGCCAACCAAAACGCCCACACAATACCCGAATACTACTGACCTTTTTATGAACATTTGGTTAAAATGCAACACTCTCAATACAAAGTGCGAATGACAAATAAAAACATGTACACATCAAGAAACCATCTAAGCAATAAAACCGGCATCATAATGAAAACCCCAGATATATCAGATAGGGACCACGCCCTGTCAAAACCGACAAGCCAAATGGAACAATGTTTCTATGTGCATAGAGGGGAGAAGAAAGAGAGATATACTCGAAAGGCCCGGAGAATAAAAGATGAACGAAAGCATAATTTTAGTGTCTGAGAGGGAATAGTTAAGATAGCCAATGTATACAGTGTGGTCGAATGTTGCGTTTTCTATACATAGTAAATTGCAAGTATTGTTTTTCATGTTGATTAAGTTCGAGCTAAGGGATTAGAGTGTTGAAGGCATTTCTCTCGTATGTACGTGAATGAGGAATGGATGAGTTCAACTTTACATCAATAGTTTAGGACATCAAGGTTGGTGTTGTGAGACGGGACAAAAAATGTACATTCTACATATCTCAATCCATAAACTATTGTTTATAAAGGGTTTGTAAAATATGATAAAAATTCTGTTAGTCCTTAATATATGTACTGAGTATGAATACGTTTAGATGCATTTGAGAGTGAAAGTTTTTTTGTAAATATTGCAAATTAAAAATGCCAAGTTATGTTGTAATGAGGATTGGCCTTCCCGTCTTCTAATATTAAAAAGTCTTAATCTCTCATTAAAAATTTGCGAAGAAATGTGAAGAACATTTACAAAAAATTTTCGGCCTGAGATATGGGGATCCCACTGTCTCCCAATACATCCCCCAGTAACATATATTGGAAAACTAACAGATTTTATCCATATTTAAATCCCACCCTTTAATTAACAATAGGTTTATGATATAGATTGGTGAGATGACTTTTTGTCTCCTCTCCTCACAACACCAACCAACTGAGTGTGCCTATAAGATATATTACTCTATTCACCTTCAGTATCAGTATACGTTAGAAATGCCTTCCAGCAACTCTATCCCTTCCTCGATACCTTTAATCACATGGAATAACAATGACATTTGCAATTTACTATATATAGAAACACCAGACATTGATCACACCGAAACTATATACATTAGGCTATTGAATCACTCCCCAACACACAGAAAATTAGCTGTGTGTCATCTCTATTTTCTCCGTGCCTTTCGTATATATGCTCTCCCCTCTTCTAGCACAAGAAGCTAAATACATCCACAATACTTTCAAAATCACTTTACTATCCGAGTTTTTCATCACAATAAGCGTTTAACAAAGCAACAAAGAGGTACTATAGCACCTTTTCACCTCGAAATAATAGAAGACACCTCCTTTTTTACAATTCCTCAATTAACGATTATATTCGTCTAAAACAAAAGTATTACCAAATCTACCCTGTAGTCTTTCAAAAAACAACATTTCAAAAAACATTTCGTACCGCCCAAAACGAAAAGAAAATCTCCCCAAAGCGTGATATATATTTCACATCCCCTGCAGATACCTGACAATAAACATATATACGGTGAAACCAAGATTTGCAAGAGAAAGAGACAAAATCAACATAACAAGGACCTGCGCAAGGGACAGCCATAATCAGACTTTAAGTGATTAAGTTGAATAAGTATCAAATATCAACAATAGAACATAGTACCATCTTGTTGTAAACCCTGCGCATATAAATATCAACCAAAGCATATATAATAAGTAACAACTACAATAAGCATCCGGTGAAGTAACAGATAGATGATTTATACAAAATGAATATCTTAATTAAACATTAAAATATTTCAACGACACATGTGAGAAAAGTAGCAAAGCATTTGAGAACCAGCACTGCATGAAGATCAAGAAAGAAATTTCAGTCCTTAGCCTGAAGAGTCTCGCGTGTCGGGACGAAAATTAGCTCTCCTCTTTAAAGATTTTATTTCATTAAAAAACAGTGTTTTTAACAATTATTTTTAGATTTGTGTTATTTCGTAGTAATAAAATAAGTGACAGTAAAGCATAACACTTAAAAAGAAAAGGCTTCGTCTCTAAAGTAAATTATTATATACTATAATTATTATAATATATATATATATCATAAGTATATATCATTCAGTCTAATATATAATAGCTCATAATATATTTGAGTATACTTAGTTCTACTATATATTACATTATAGGTAAAACTCCATGAGCATGATAAGAAGGACTTATTATAATTCTATCTTTCTTCATGAATAGGAGGAGAGAGTCGTCCAATAACTGGTCATGAAGTGTAGATCATTATAACATGGATAGATATATTATATAATTAATTCTCTATATAAGTATAATATATATATAGGTTTATATCTATAATATATATATATATAATTAATTAATTACATTATCCTAATTTTGAAAAGTGATTCCTACAACATAGGATATCTTCTTGAAGATATTCACTTCAAATAAGATAAATTTTGCTTTTATATTACATTCATTATCCTCCTTTCCGAATTCTTTTCATATTGCAAATTTCTTTATATATTTTATGTTGTTAAAACTTCGGAAAAAATAATAATTTGCCTCAACTTTTAATCGCTGAATCTATGGAAATACCAAAAAAATTTTCTATATTAGAAATGTTTACAAGTTGTTGAGCATCGATTTTTTGGTTTGATAATTGGGATTTTATCCGTCCCAGGAATGTTTTTTTTGTATGTTACAGCAGAAGTTCAGTATATTTCCAGTAAAACTAAAATGGATATGTTAAACGTTCGAGAAAAGGGAATTGTGTTTTGATTGCCATCTTTTTTAAACAAATAAAGTCAGTCCTATTCACAGATTAGGTTCGATTTGCCCGACATTTTCCCTAAGAGTTTGACCCCAAGGGTTATCCTAATTCTTATTTTTTTTATTTTAATGTGTTAGGGTAACGAGGAAAGGGTAACTAAAAGTTTATAGTAAATGCCATGAATTCTGTTTGAGGCAACTGTTTTGACACTCGTCTGGATTGTAAATGTTCAATTTACTAAGAAAAGAGAATTCATTTTG
Source organism: Trachelipus rathkii (assembly GCA_015478945.1). Classification (NCBI taxonomy): domain Eukaryota; kingdom Metazoa; phylum Arthropoda; class Malacostraca; order Isopoda; family Trachelipodidae; genus Trachelipus; species Trachelipus rathkii. The sequence continues at coordinate 14,955 of JABUQX010023460.1, forward strand.
TGAATAGTGTATGCTTGTCTTTTAAAGACTCATTTATGTTTTGTTGTGTGATAGACCGAATTTGATAAATAGGCAGTTTATTTCTTGGCTCATGAATAAAAATTAATTTGAATATTTTAAATATTTTGAAGACTTTAAAATAAATTAACGTTGTTGATTAAACATGTTCTGTATCAAGATTTTGAAGTTGTAACAAATGATGAAAATTTCCAAGTCAACTGCCAACATGACTTGGAATTTCCTGCCGTTCAGAAGCTCCAGAAGCTCCAGAAGCTCCGAAAACTGTCTATTGGAATACGTACCGTCGTCTTTAAGCCAAAAGAGTCAAACTTCCTCAGAGTTAGGGGCATTTACCAAGTCAGTTGCTGACATGATTTGGTCGATCGGACCTTCGAAACGCGTCGTCCACTTCGGAAAAGGCTTTCCCGACCTCGGAAATCCTAATTAGACGCCTCAAGCGTCAAAAATCGAATGTTGTAAAATGTTGCAAATATTGCTTTGCAACTTCCGAATTTCAGTTTGGCCGTCAGTTGTATCCCCTTACTACTATCAGCGTATCTAATGTTGTTGATGTTCCTACAGACAATTTTCACATCAGTACCGATGTTTTCTGGTATTTCCTTTCTCATGATTCCCTCTGCATACAAGTTCCAAAGCTGCGGTGATAGAATGCAACACTGTCTCACTTCTTTCCTGATTTTAAATCAATACATATCACTGCTTACGATTCTTACTGCGGCTTCCTGGTCCATGTGAAGTGATCCGATAAGCTGTACAAGGTGAATAGGTGTTCTCATTTCTAGAAGACATGTCCACAACTTTTCTTGCTCAATGTAATCAAATGACTTCTTATAATCAATAAAACACATGTAGAGATCTTTATGATATTTTAGTAACACTCTAAATATTGTAACTCACCTTAGATTGGCGATGTGGTGTCTAGTATATTTGCCACTTTGGAAATCAGCTTAAACGTCTAGTATTTATCTATTGATGATTATCCTCAATCGTATTTGAATGATCTTTAGTAAGATCTTGCTAGAATGTGGTATCAAGGCGATGATACGATAGTTGGAGCAATCCTTTGCTTCTTCTTTTTTGGTATTGGTAAGGAGATAGATTTTTTCACCCATTTTACCATCGCCATCTTTTCCAAATGCGCGAAATTTCGTGTGGGCCGTTGCTGGAAGGGTGGGATTCGCAATGTCTGTGGGTATGATGTCGATCGGCCGGTTGCAAAAGAATCCGCTGTTGCAATTTCATACCTTTTCCCGGTGAGCCGATTTCCTTATCTAAGATCTGTTAATCGCCCATGGCCAATTTCATTCATTGTATCAGATACAGTGTTGGCGCTGGTTGGTGGCGCAGCTGTTCATGGGGGGTATTCCATTGATCCAGCAGGTTGGCCGTGATACTTCATTGTGGGGTTCGATCAGCTTTCCTGTTGGTGAGTTAATGTTTAGTGGCCCATCATGTTTGAAGTGATCTATGTGGGTCTTCGTTTCATGCTGTAGTTTACCTCCCAAGCTTGCTCACGGCTGCGGGTCAAAAGAACGTTTTAACAGGCCATAAAGGTATTCTTGGTCTTTCTTTATATGATGGCGAGATATTTCTTCGCTTTATCCTTTTCTACTATCTCTTCCAACTTTCTTACGGGGGGCCGTCATTCCATTAATACTATTTAGCTTCCCGCTCTCTCTGAAACAAAGTGGTTAGTCTCCCTTTGTTATCCTTTTTCCAGTGATGTTGCATTTCTTCTCATAATATATTATATATATATATTATATATATCATATATTATAAATTATATATAAATATATATATATATATTTATAATATATATATATATAATATTTATATATATATGGTTTGTGTGTGTGTGTTGTGTGTGTGTGGTGTGTGTGGTGTGTGTGTTGTGTGTTTGTGTGTGTGTGTGTGTGTTGTGTTTTTATTCTTTATTTCAATTTTGATGAAAATCTTAAAGAGATGTAATAATAATAATAATATAATAATAATAATAATAAAAATAATAATAATAATAGATAATAATATAATCAATAAGATAATAATAATAATAAAATAATAAATAATAATATTAATAAAATAATTAATAATGTAATTGGGAAAAAGTATTCTCCGTGAATATTACAAAGCTTAATGAAAAAACTATTTTATTAGGGTATTTTTATATAAATATTTAAAAAAATTGGTAAATTGTTATTAATCTCTTAATTTAATATATTTTTTGAAATAATAGGCATAAAAATATATTTAAAATTATAAATTTTCTGCACAGGTCATTTTAAGTCCAGTCAGCTAATTCCGTCTTAAAATTCAAACATTATTATCAAGGCTGGAATTAATTCTTATAAAATATTGACGATCTCCCAAGTCATATATATATATATATATTATATATAGTATGTACGGTAGTTGGTATAGCACCCTTTTCGATAGCAAGGAATAGAGCTATAGGTCTGAAACTTGGAATATAAGTGTATATATGGGATAAGGAACGAATCCGTGTAAATTTCAAGTCTGTAGGATGTATATAGAGGGGGGTCACCCCCGAGGGTGGACGCCGATATTGCCTTACGCCCTTGTGGCGTGATCTGCGTGGGTGAGTTTAGGCCTACAAGGTTTGGGCGACGACCACCTGGGAGTAAACAGATCGAAGGTCTGTTTGACCGACAGGCACAGACTGAGCGCGCGTGCGCATACAAACATTATTAATTATTATTATTTAATTTAATATGTACGATCGAAGAAGTGTTTCGAAGAAACTTCTGATTGTTTTTTTAAACCCTTTCTGCGCCTGCTTCTGCGACTCAGAGTCCACATTGCACGCACGCACGCCCGCACGCACGCACGCACGGCCGTAGCTGCTCTCGCAGGCACCGTCGCCGTGCGCACCGCCGAAAGAAAGTGAGATCACGGATGATCATCAATTTCGAGCCGACTTCCATGCTCACCTCTGGGCCATCACCGCCCCCACGAACCGTGCCGGCACCGCATGCAACAGTAGCGCTAACGCTTTCGCACTATCCTTGGTGTTTTTTTTATTATTATTATGATAATTATTCTATTATTAATATTATATTGATATATTAATTATATTATTATTTAATTAGTATTTTATGATTATTATTATTATTAATATTATATATTTTTATTATTATTATTATATGTATTATTATTATTTGGTTAAGCTCACTAGTTTCTTCTACGCATCCGGTTTCCGAGTTCAATATATATCTACATGGGTTAGTTATCGTATCGGGTTACAATTTGGAGGGGTGTTAAGATGGGGAAGGTAACTCTCGTCGTAGAGACGTAGGTTTACGCCCGTGGGCTCCCGCGAGGGACTCACCCTCGTAAACAATTCGAAGTTTTCGAATGTAGGCTAAAATTTGGTGAGAGGGTTCAGAGTTGAATTTCGAGAAATACTTGATATGTGAATTTGTGGAGTTGGCTCCGGTCACCGGGTGCTGGAGCCAGTGCGGTGCCGAGTTTAATAACATTCGCAACAATGATGGGGTGTTTATAAGGGTTATCGAGGTCGAAGAGTTCGAATATGATGGTTTTAAGTCCATGTAGAGTGTTAGGGACCCCCCATTAGGGGGTCCGACTGAAAAAAAAGAGCACAGAGTGGGAAAAACAGAGGTTGAAGGAGGAATGAAGACGGATGAAAGATGAATGGGAAGGGGGAAGAAGAATGAAGAAGGAGTCGCTCTAGGGATTAGGAGTTGACAAGATGCCACGGTGCTGGCGCCCGGTGCGGTGCCCGAGTTATTCAATATTTGTGTAATACAATGTTGGTGTCCGTATATATGTTAGGGTTGTAGATTTCGAAAATAATGGTTTCAGAACCATCAAGAAAATAAAAACTAAATCATTAAATAAATAAATTATAAAATTTCTTATTCTTTTTTAATGTTTACAAACTTACAAATTTACGTTTTTACATACCTAAAGCAGTAAATCACATAAATCCACCATCCAGCCAGCACATCCAACTCCTCCTGACACTGTGTCTATTGATCTGATTGATTAAGGTCAAATTTTTTGCTTATATTTTGGCTAACATAAAAAACAAGTTTTTTAATACACATAACACATAATGTTGAGTAAAAGTTTTCGATAATTAAAAAGTTACTTGTATATATGATATAGAATATGTACAGCGACAACCTAGCACATTATCTTAAGCAGATAAACGGTCAAGTTACCATAAGAAATCCAACTTTAACCATCATAATACTAATATTACAAGTGAAACCCCCTTAGGGGATGAACAAAAAATAAGAAGAACCATTAACGCAATAGTTATAAGCCATACCCATCCTTCTTTTGTTAGGGTTGTCGTTTAGGGTTAGCATTGTAAAAATGGTTTTTACATATCATCTTTCGTTATTGGGAGAGAGAGAGGATTCATTCTTTTAAGATAAGGTAAATGAAGCTCTTCATCATTGCTTGTTGACTTTAAAACTATTAAAAATGGTTTCTCTCGTGGATAATAAATTTGTAAACGATATTGTAACATGGAAGATATCGCATCCAAAAGTTTTTCTTAACTTAACTTTCCGTCGAGACAAATGGAGAACGTTACTTTGCATGTTCCGATCATCTACACCCATAACAGACATTATCTTATCCTGTGTAAAGGAATTAAAGTCGGGTGTTGAAGAAGTAATACTTGGATGAAATGAAAAGTAATTTTTCTCATGACAATTCGTGGAGGTGCGATCAATGGCGGCCGAAGAATGTGACTCAAAAAGATTAACCTTGTTTTTCACTACATATCAAGCAATGATGGTGTGCATGGGCGGTTGAGGAGCCATTTATGGGTGCCGCCACTTCTATCATCTCCCGTTTTTTTTGCCATTTTTATTTGCTGAAAGAAAGAATGAAAGCGAGTGTGTTTGTGCATGTGCACGCGCTTGTATTTAAGTCTTATTGCGTAGTATGTGAAAAAGTTATTGCGGAACCATAAATAGATGCCTTAAAATTCACGGTTCTCTGTAAAACTCTTGCACCCACCTTTGAAATATGATAAAAAGTAAACAAGTGCAAATGAAAAAAGGAATTAGATATCAAGATAGAGTATGACAAAAAGAAGCAGAGTGTATGTTAAATGTTAAACCTTCTTAAGATTGTGACAATCTTATTAAATATATTTTTTATATAATTATACGATGTAATTTTTTATTATCTGTTCTTCCATTACTACATATCATGTAAGATGTATATTAAAATTGTTTTTTCTTATGATTGTTTCTTTTCCTATATATATATATGATTAATATATATATATATATTATATATTAATATATATATATATAATTATATATTATATATATATATATATGAATATAATATATAAATATTATTTAATATCAAATAAATATATATCCATTTTTTTTTCTTGCAAGTTCTAGATAATCACGGACACATTTCAAGCTTCATACAAAACTCCTCTCTTTCGAAACATTTGGTGCATACTATGATTCCTGTTTGGTTCATTTTCGAAACATTTACGCATTACCATTGATTCTTGTTTTTGTTAAAACGTTTTCACACTTGAACATATCAAGTTCAAAAGGGGGTATTATATTTCTCGTTAGCAACAACACAAACAAACAACAACAACAACAACACAACCAACAACACAACAACACAACACAACAACAATAACAGTCAAAATAGTTCTTTATATACAACACGAATTATGCTAACGTAATCCTTGATTTTCACTATTAATAACTAAGCATAGCATCATGTGGACTAAAGAAAATAAGTCACGAGAATCTATCACAATACAATAGACATAAAAAGTTCCATAACTTAATCTAAGCCAGTAAAGTACTAAAGCACACGCGTACAAAAGTACGCTAGTTCACATTTTCAGAGCAATATTCTAACATATCAATGTTATATTTAATATTTAAAACGCTGATTTACGTAGCATTTAGAGTATCATTTTCGGGATAACCATAGCGCAAATATAGTCTTTTAGAATACAACACGAATATCAGCTAACAGAAAAGTTTTCATATTATATGCAATAGCGTTCATATGAATTAGGAAAATAATGTACACACGACATAACTACAACTTAGCACCGATGAAGTGTTCAACATTAGCAAAGCTCCACACTTAACACCCTGTAATGAGTACTAAGCATGCATAAAAACGTACCATATTCACGACTTTTTCCAAGCATATTCTCTACAGTATTTACGTTTAATTTTAATTGCATTAGTAAATTTAACATGGATATTTCTGAATATTCTGTTATGTCATCTGACAACTGATAATTGTGAAACATAACAAAGTTTTTCCAAACATAAAAAAATAAGTTCTTTATATACAACCTTCGAATATATGCTTACACAACTAAAGCTTTGCATCAATAAAGCTAACATTATCTTAATCAACTAAGAATATAATGTACAAAGGCAAACTTAACATATCTCGCGAATGAATAATAGTAACATCTGGAAAATTCCTATTAAAAGGGTAAGTAGCTAAATGGTATAAATATGATGATGTCCACTTTTCTGATAATCAGCAGGTAAAGACCGCAATCATCATAAAAAATCCTCACAAAAGTGACATCTATCAAAGATAACCAACATCTGATACGTACGAATGTAACACTTCATCAAGTGTCACTTCGTTTGTGAGTATAACGATCATTGACAATGAATAAGCATAAAGATCATTAGCCTATAAAATTTAGGGCAACTGAATCATTCCGCGATCAAACGTAATCTAGGCTTACGTTTTAACTATCATTCGTCAGTTACACAGTATACTCAAAACTCATGCAGTTTCTCTAAAAGTAGTGTTTTTTACATTGTATAGTAATTTTAGACATACGATACCTAAATACGAATAAGTTTCATTAATCAAGAGTGTTCTAAAGCAACACTAACCTTGACTGGGACACTGAGAGAGAAAGAGGGGGATGTGGGCTCGGTCTTAGGTGGGATGGACACCGTAAACGCTTTGTCAGAGGTAAAATGAAATATTTTATCCTTACCCTATTTTAGGACTTCCGCCTTTCCAGAAATCATTATTTCAAAAACTGTAGATTTAGAGGGCACAAGGTCAGGGCGCCTCATAGCAGGGAGGCGATAATTTTGAATCAAGGCCTATGTGAAGCGCCATGTAGGGTGAGGCATTCAGACTGTGGTTAGCGTTTGAGGAGATAGATTAAAGCGTA
>JABUQX010023461.1:0-5000 GCA_015478945.1 Trachelipus rathkii
TTTAAATATTTGAAGAATTTAGGACAGTCTGTAGAGTTAGGAGATAAATGAACAGAACAATTGATTTTAGTTATAGATTGGCATGAATGCCTGTTCTCTAATGTATACCAAGTATAATGTACAATGTATTCCAAGGTTGATTATAAGTGTGCCGAGATTAATTATTGTATAGATTTTGGAAAATCAAACTGCGGGCGGAGAGCAAAACTAAATTACTCTTAATTGAAGCTTTAAAATGATATTATTAACATAACATAGAACAATAGTTGATATAATACCCAGTTTGGTCACTGCCACTGATGAGTAAATAGCATTTGACAGGATTGCTTAGTCCTAGAAAAAGGAAATCAAAACTGAGAACACGAGAAGCCCAATGAATTTCAATTGTGTATTTGACGACGACTGATTTTTCCCATGTTGCCATCAAGACTGTGCATCAATTATTCTCGTGCTGTATATGTCTGTGGGACAGTAGAGTGAAAGATAAACATTGGAGTAAGAAGACAGATGGCTCTTAGAGAAAAACATTGGCTGGAAAACATATATAAGTTCAAGAAATTTTGATTGAGGATAAAAGATTATATTGCCACCATTGGCGCATATTGAAGCAAGGTTTGATAAAAACAATTTATAAGGGTTTCGCAAGAGACGGAACGTGTTTTGGCTATATATGTAGGAAATTTCTTAAAATGAGCATGTAAAATTTGAAAGCATTGTATTTTTGTTGCGACTGCAAATCAAGGAACTTGTGAGGGACCCCATTTTCCAAGCTTCAGTGAACATACAATGAGGAACATTTTCATGGTTAAAGGCTTGCTGGAAGTTCGATAGTGGAAGAATTTCCTTCGGAACTCAAGTTGAGTTTAACCATAAAGGTTGGCCTTGTTTAGAAGATATTGGCTTTATTCTCTTGTAACCTTGACTGAAATGGCAGCATTGATCCAATGCTAAGTTCCCACAGTCATTCAGGATCGTCTTCCTAGATAACGTTAAGGCGATGTATAGTACCGATGGAGAAACTGTACCGTGGACGACGGAATGCTCACATCCCTTGATTCTGACACGTGGCATTCTCAATACTTTTATTTATTCTCTCATTAACTTTCTTCACAACTAACCCAACTGCCATTGCATTCATTCCTCATTTTATCAGATTGTACATCTGAGCACATTTTACTTTAGATTTATACCTCCTATTGTCCAGACCAAGTTCTTACGTACTATATAATTAGACAGATAAAATCATACCTCATGAAGGACCCTAGCGCACTCAAAGATTTAGTCCCTTTACATCACCAATGATTTAACCAAAGATGTTTGAACCAGCCACCTTTCTATCACAACTTTGCCTTAGTACACTCGTGCATCATCCGCCATGCCCTTTTCATCCAAACATATCCAAAATATTAACGTCAAGAGACTTGTTCCAGGTTGCGTCACCAATCCAACGATAAAACTTCAAACCGAGGGACTGTCCTCTAATCACAACCATAACCTTGCTTTACTTTCCAACCCCTCCCTTTACCACACCCTGCCAAATCCCTTTACCAATCCTCTCAACCGCTCTTCAGATTCGCCAACTTCAAAAAGCAAAATTCATCCGCATATATTAGGTAGGGCACCCTTCACTCTCTTCATTCTCGATCATTCTAACACACCTTTCCCTACTACCCCAACCTCTAATTCTTTCATAACCCCATCCATATACAAAGCTTGAACAACCAAAGAGAGATTAAACACATCCCTGCCACATTCAGCATTAATATCAAACCAATTCCCCTTCAGCTCCATATTATATTATTATTATATATAGTAAGTATATATACGTATATATATTAGATATATTATTATATAAATATATATATATTATAATAGATATATATAAGTAAATGATATCAATATAGGTGCGGCTGATGGAGAATGGAGGAGATGTACCGAGTAGTCAAGAGGAGATGGTAAAAGAAAAGGATGAATATCATCTCATGTCACCATAGCTCGTGTTTCCGCCCATCCCCGTTCTTTTTCCGCGTGACAGCTCTCCTACTTCAAGGACTTGAATCACTATGGTCTTTTAATTCTTTCATGTTCTTTTAATTGGTATGTAGCACCCTTCTATCTTTTAAATCTTTTATTTCCTTTGACGTTTCACATTTTCAAGCACCTGTATTTGGGACATGTGGCCTTTGAGTTTAGGACAAAATTCTTTTTTCTCGCATTTGTTCTGCTAACGGTTTCATGTAAAGCCCTCTAGTGTTTTGATTTGAAGTAATTAAATATATATATGTGTATATATATATATATATACTATATATATATATATATATAATATGTATATAATATAATATATATATATGATTATATATAATAATATATATATATTGATAAGCATAACTGCGTCATCGCTTTTAGAAAGAGAAATAGTGTGATAGGTATGATAAAATATTAGCCCTTAAGTAATTTCCCTCTGCTGGGATTTGACACCTGGGCTCTAGCAGATGACCGCGTAGTGTTTGACCCACTACCCCCCCCCCCCGGCCAAACGGGATGGACTAAAAGAAGAGCGCGGAGAAATGCTCCTGGTAGTTGCAAGTATAGCACCCACCAACGAGGAACCACAACGCGCTCCTCCCGTCCACATCGGGCGTAGGGTTCAAACAGGAGCACCGGCCGCCAGAGTGAATATACTTATTTAAACCGGGGGAATATATGTATTGATAAAGATAACTAGCTCAGGTCCTTCTACACCTTCATCGCAGTGTGATAGTATTGAATAAAAATAACCCGCTTTAAGTAATTTCCCTCGCTGGGATTGAACCGGGGCTCTAGCAGATGAACCGCGTAAGTGTTGACCACTACGCCACGATGGTAAAAGAAGAGCGCGAGAAATGCTCCTGTAGTGAATATATCACCCACCAAACAGAACCACAACGCGCTCCTCCTCGTCCACACTCGGATCGTTAGGGTCAAAACAGAGGCACCGCACAGAGTGAATCACTTATTTAAAACCGGGGAATAGTGATGTCGTGATAGATAACTGCTCATCCTTTCTACACCTCATCGCAGGTGTGTGATAGGTATTGATAAAAAAAACCCCTTAGTTATTTCCCTCTGCTGGGAGTGGGACCTGGGCTCTGAGCAGATGACCGGTAAGTCATTAAGATATAAAATATATATAATATATATAATATATATATAATTAATATATAATACTATATATAAGTATATAATATTATATATATATAATATACTATATTTACTATATATATTATATATAATATAATGTTTAGATAATACTATATATGATATATATATATATATATATATATATATATAATATATATAGACGTATATATATATAAATATTATATAATATATATATTAGAACACTATATATATATATATATATGATATATATAGTAGTATAATATATATATATATATATATATTATATATATATATATATTATATATATAATATATGATATATATATAATATATATATATTATATTATATATTATAGTATATTATATATATATATATTGGTATATATATTAGTGTATATAATATATATATTAGATATATCATGTAAGGATATTTAGGTCTAAAATTAAAATTAAAAATAGAAAAAATTATGAAGCCCCACCCCGGATCAAAAAAAATATATAAAATTAAGTAATTTTCTAGTGTATATTCCTCGATGCAGCGTAATTTAAATCTCCAGTGTTTTTTCTTTTTTTTTTTTTTCTTTTATCCAAATTTTTTAAAACTGGATTCAAAATATTTTTAAACTTAAATTAATTTAAAAGTTTTACAAAATTTTTATTTAAAAAAAATTAGCTTCCCACCTTAAGGATACAGAAATAACAGATGAAGTGAAGGGAGATCGATATGTGTATAAGGTAGTACTATATGTATAATATATAATATAGAATATAGAGTATATATTGAGGATAGTATATATATATAGTATAAAGGGTATAAAGAGAAGAGGTAGAATCTGAATATTTATAACTAAATTTATTATATTTATTTGATCTTAGATTATAGTATTATTTAATTTATTATAATTATTTAATAAATGTTTATTGTTTCTGAATATATTATAATTTATTTTTCAGGCCGCAGCTTCGTTATCCTAATATACCCATATTATATTATTAAAATAAAAACCCTCTACATATATGTGAATAAACCCGTATTATTTAAAGAGAGTACACTAATCAAATAATAATAATAATTAAAATAATCCCATATATAAATATAGGAGCTGCAAATGTCATGCACTCAATAATCGAGTAAATTACGTAGAATAAGATGAGTGAGTCTTGTGTAAATTAATAGATGATGCAAATATATATATATTAAAATAAATATACTTTATGATATATAATAATAATAATAGTATTATAAAACTGCAATATAAGAAAAACAAAATCAAAAAATTATAAAAAATATATAAAGAAAAAAAATGATTTAAAAAAAAATAAAGGTAAAAAAATAAAATAAAGAAAAAAATTACAATAAAAAAAAAATATATATATGGAAAAGAGAAAAAGAGTAGGAACCAATATAAAAATAAAGTCATGGGAATAAATGAAATCATGGAATCAACTATAGAAAACGGTTTAGATAAAGAAAAAGTCTTTACAAGGAATAGCTCAAAATAGATTAATATATTACTATATATATATATATATATAGTATATATATATATATATATATATATATTATATATATATATATTTAATATATATATATACTAATTTATTATTATATATCTAAATCTGATAGATTGCATCCATTTTCAAACTTATCATCCACAATTTTATAATTTCACTTCCGTCTGAAACCGGGATGAGAACGAATCACAGAGCAAAAATAGAGAGCAGAGAAATACCGCGAGGACCAATAGAAAAGAGAAAATAAAAAATAAAGGAAAGACATATTTAATGCGCAAAAAAGAAGAGACACGAGAAGATATACTCTCTATATTTTAAATA
>JABUQX010023461.1:10000-54907 GCA_015478945.1 Trachelipus rathkii
GAATAGAGATACACACACACACATGCAAAGATAGAGGTCAAGTGAAGTGCTGGAAAGTACAGAACAGTTATATGCCTTTTGGCCTTTGACTGGACCATGTCCAAAAGCCGAATTGAAACCAGAGCCCCCCTAGATATGAGAACCAGTACTCCATACAAGGGCGGATAAGACCCTTTTTCCAAGATGGAGTAACTGAAGAGAGGAAAAAAAGTCTTTTAGTCTAAACAGAACTCCCAGTTCTCTTGAGGCCACCCTAAGCAACCATTGTGATGTGAGGTTTCCCAAGATACTTTTTTGTTTATGTTAAGCAATGGTTGTAAATATTGTCAACAGGAGAGACGATAGAACAGTCGAAAGAGTTAGGAAAGTTAGAAGGTGTTATTGAGAGAGAAGACGATTTGTAGAAGTTGAGTTTTAAAAGAATTGAGTTTCACAAGGTTGAAACGATCCTTATCCAGATTCAGCGAGAATAGAATTAGGAAAGATAAGAAGAAAGGTTAATTCTAGAAGTAAAAGAGGGAGCATTATTGAAATGAGTTGAAGAATGACGGGTCGAGTCATCAGCATATGAGTGGATAAGTATAGATGTGCAGGTGAGAGATCATTAATGAAAAGTAGAATTAAAGTAGGAGATAAGAACAGAACCCTGAGGGAACACCACTATTGGCAGAAAAAGAAGAAGAAGTCGCCCCATCAACAACAGCCGATATTGAGCGAATTTGAAAGAAAGCTAGATCATAAATAAGCAAAGAGAAGGAGGAAACCCAAAGGAGGGAGCTTGGAGAGCAGGACGCGTGCCAACCCGTTCGAATGCTTTGGATATGTCAGAGCGGAAAACACGCAAGTCTCCTCGTAGTTCCTAAGAACGGAAATACCATAAGTTCATTAGATTGGAAAGTATATGGCCAGTAGACCTCGAACGCCGAAATACCGTACTGGCGATCGGAAAAAAAAGAATGAGTTTCCAGATATCTAAATACAATGAGAGTGAGAAGAGTCATTATAAAACGTAGGGCCAGAAGCAAAAGCGTTTCAAAAATCTTAGACGAATTACAAGTTTTGTGGTGGATATTTTGATTATGTGCGTGGTTTTTGTGTGTGGTATTTTTTGTGGTTGTTGTGTTATTTTTGGTTTTTTTGTAGGTAGTGTGCTTTGATTGTTGTTTGTGGTGGGGGTGTGAATGTGATTGTGAAGGTATTTGTGTTGTTTTATGCCAGTTAGTGAGTGTTAGCTGTGGTTGTTTGCTTTTTGGTTGTTGTGTTGTTCGTTGCTTGTTTTTGTGTGGTGTTGTGTGGTGTGTGGGTTTGTGTTTTCGGGATTTGATGTGTATGTGTGTGTATGTGTTTTGGTATTTTTGTGTTTTTATTGTTGGGGTGAGGTGTCTGTATTGTGTTGGCGTTGGTTGTGTTTTTTGTTGTGTGTGGTGTGTGCTACCTTCAACATGAGGGAAAGTGGCTAGTATTGAGACATTAGAAATATAGCTGAACGAGGGCGAAGGTGGAGACAGTCAGCACGGAAATGGGAAGACACCACTCCCTCAAAAACTCAGGGGAGAAATCCCATCCAGACGTCGGGACCACGCCGCGCTTCCAACGGTCATAGATTTCAGGAGAGTCCCATGCACCCGTTCCCGATTCAAATTGTAATCACAGGTAAATGGCAAGGACACCTGAAGAAGAAGGAGGTAGGAGGAAGAAGGTGATGCTCAGCGAATAATCGTCTGCGTAGGTGTTGATGTTTAGTAGGAATAACTAAAAAGGGCCGAAAGAGAATTGCCTTTCAGTTGAGAGAGATTGCAACAGAACCATCAGAATTTCAAATCAAGACGCAGGAAGAAAGGCAGATTTACCGAAATTGTTAGAGATAATTTGGAAGAGGCAGAAAAGATTTTGTCCAGTAGCAGAGAGCAAGGCAGAACAAAGGAGGGGTTATGTGTAGTTAAAAGGAGACCATACTCGCTTGAGCGACATTTGCAAGATGGAAAGTAACGGCCGTGCATGTTCGTATGGTTGGCTTGTGCTGGATTCCCGGACATTGGTTCATATGCCTGCAAATATTGGTGGTGAGTTAACCTTGATATTTTGTGAATAAGCCTTAGTCGTACTATAGTCTTTTAGATGATAGATGGAGACGTCAGAGGGGTGGCGCGGGACGCGGGCGCAAGGACGATTGGACAAGTAGTGTAACCATGTTAAGACGCACAAGGTATACATGGTTCAAAATCAAATACGAACTATGTCGAATCGTGATTCGAAGACAGGACAGTCCTCGCCGTTTGAAGTCAGATATCATGTTTGGATGAGTGAGCGCGACGGTGCAACTGGAACAAGTCTCTTCGAGTTTAAATATTTGGAAGCGGCATCTTCGTTTAATGAATGGAGCTTCCGCCATGAGCATCGTTGCATAACTGCAGTATTCTCCGAGTGCTTCTAAAAACGTTTTATTGTCAGGACTGAATGAAAATAATTATGTATGTTAGATGGTATGCAAATAGGGGGTGAGAAGATGATATGATCAGGGGAAAGTAGATAGATCAATTTTCCCAGCCCGCGTACCGGCACTAACCCCCCGATACGCACTATCTCGACGACTGAATGGCCAGAGAGAACAGCACGAGACCGACAGCATCAAACCATATGGGAATGACTAAGAAGGCAACTCGGACAACGAATGAACAAAGGAAAGTTAGCGAAGAAGGAATGACGCCGGCACTCAGATCAACGATTCCAGCCATCCCCACCTGTGGATGTCAGTAGCCAAAGAAGCCAAAGCGGTCACCAGAGTTGTCAAAGCTTGAGGTGAATCTCCTAATATATAGTTGAGGTTTTGCTTAAGAAGACGACGCAAGGCCCCCCATCCACACCCGATCAAAGTGCCCAGAAAGACGCATAGGGGCAGGATGGAGCTGTTGTAGAGAAAGTGTTAGAATTAAAGAAATATAAGGTTTCAGATTTTACCAATAAGAAGCGAAGGGTTTGCAGAGTGTGTTACTAGGAAAGTTTGTATTTATAGAGTGAGGAAATCAGGTGAATAGAAAACTGAGGTTGGGTAGGAAAACATGGTCCAGTATGTTCAGAATTGTGGGCTTGGAGTACTATTCCGGAATGTGGCGTAGAGTTCTTTAATTAGTTGTTCCCGATCGTTGAAAAATGCTGAATATGGAAATATCGGCCTCCGGCCCCAACGTAAGACGGATTGATGCAAGTTAACTACCGACGAGTATGGTAGGCGAGCAGGACCCCAGAACATTCAGTTATGTAGCAAGAAATCCTATAAAGTAGAGGACCTGAGTATTTGAATGAGGAAGATACAACAGTCTCGGACAGTTGAGGATAGCAGAGAGTGTAACGTTAGAAAGTTATGTAAGATATTCAATGTAAGAAGAGCCGTTAGAGTAAGATGAATAGTGTGTCCTGTTAGGTGGAATCAGTGTCAATGCCAACATATAGAATCCTTTTATTATTGTGAGGTATGAGAGGAAGAATTAGTGAGTATTAATCCGCGCAGGAACAATCGAAATTAGGATGATTCGACATTTAACGATAAACGATTTTCATGACTGTTGAGAGGTCTAAGTTAACATAGCACATACTCCCCCCTTTAGGACGGACAATTATGATAAAAAGTGGTCTTTTATCTAATTATACGATAATTAAGAACGAGGTGATTTATTACTATCATATATTAGTATTGACTAAATATATATAAGTTTAATAAAGTAAATACGTAATGGTCTGGAAAGGATAGGTATAATATAAATCTAAAAGTAAAAATGTGACGACAATTAGTCTAATTAAAATAGATTAATAAATAGAGTGAAATAATGAATGTCACTATATATATATATTTAAAAGGCAGTAATATTTATGTTATATTTAGTGAGAATAGAAAGTTAATGATAGAGAATTAAATATAAATGGTTAAAATTTTAGAGATGTAGTTTGGTCATGTATTATAAGGAAAGTATAGCATTAGTGTAGTCAAATTTCCGTTCAATCCTACTATATATAGGTACATGATTTCTCACAATTAGGTTACTTATCATCGACTATTAATATTTTATCATAGGCAGACGATCATGAATGCTGTGGAAGTTTTATTTTAATGCATAATTTAATTTATGTTTTCAAAAATGCTCATTATATTCAGTCTATTTTAAAGGTTATCAAAATAAAGCCAATAATATTCTAATACAAGTCTTAGGATAGCAATGCTTTTTCTTACCACCATTATGGTAACCGAATACACTACGTGATCTAATATCAAAATATGATAACTAGATGAATGTTCCTCCTATTGTTATTTATATATATATGTACATCTGAAGCTTGTGAAAAAATATATCAATATATAATATAATATATATATACCTACAACAATAGTTTCTAACTTGATTGCTATATATATAATTATATAATAACAAAATTACAATATAATATACTATTATATTATATATTATATATATAATTGAGCCTTTTTAAATTATTTAACTACTATAATATATATATATAATAATGGCATCAATTTATAATTGAGAGTATTTCCTATCTATATTAATGAGCCGATAAACAAACGTACCAGGAAATTTTTCGCAATTGGATTTGCGGTCCATAGAAAATACAAGCTTTTCGTTTTTTTTTTTTAAAAAAAAAAACCCAAGTATTTATTTTAATTCTATAAAATAAAAATGTGTTCGGATCCATGGAATCGATATGGATAAAACTCATTCACACATAATTGAAAACAAGAATCCATATAATTTATATATATATATATATATATATATATATATATAATTATAATTATATATATATATATTATATTAATAATATATATATAATATATATATATATATAATTTTTATTTCGTTAAATTCAATTCGTCATTACGCAATTTATCTACGGGGAACCCCTGTATGTCCCCTACCAGCTAGTTGGTGGGAAAAATAGTTTCAAATACCATAAGACTAATATATAAATATATATATATATATAATAATATATATATTATATATATATAATATATATATATATATATATATGTAAAGCATTTCGTGGTAAGACAACTTTACGTTATAAATATGAAATTTAGAAACTTCAGTAAGCTTTTTCGAGCTAAGTTTTCGAGTTTTTTATAAGTATTTCTCTTTTTTTTAGAGATGATTTCCAAACCGCTTTATTTAAGCTTGAATGAAATTCAACTGTATTGACTATAAATTGATGTGGGATGACTCCTGCAGATATAAATGCTATAAATAATGAAAGTTGGTATCATTTATTATATTATATTAGGCATTTTTTTAAATGCTGTTTACCACTTAAAGTTATATAAAATTATTTCTTAACGATTTTGGAGGGAAAAAGGAAAAAACACAATTTTATATTATAATATATATATATATATATATATATAATATTAATTATATATATTATATATATATATAAATAATATATATATATATATATATATATATATAATATATTAATATATATATATTAATATATATAATATATATAATATATATAATTAATAATATATTTTATATATTATATAGATAATATATATATATTATAATATAATATATATATATATAATATAATATATATATATATATTATATATTAATATATATTACACCCGTGGCTCAATCGGTAGATCGACAGTCGCCCAAAGGAAAGAGTCCGGGTTTCGATACCCTGTCTGAATCCTAGGTAGCAATTACCTAGAGAAGTTTTAGGTGCGAACTCTTTTGTCCGTAACATCTTCTATAAGGTTATCCACATATCTTAATCTAAATCCTCCCACTTTATCAATACAAACTCATTTTTCTCTTATCTTCAAGAATCTGAATATTTACCTTCACACAATATATATTTTGTTAATGTAATGTAAGGACTTTATATAATAATATGAGGACATTCTTTTATTTATTTTTTGATTGAATATTCATTTTGCCATCTAAATTTTCTTTTTTGACATTTAAAGTAAGTATGAGCCAGCACCCACTTATGAAGTTGAATATTCTTCAACCCAGTGTTTCCGCTTCCTTGTGGACCGTGGTGGTTTCTGTACATATAAACTCAATATTATTATATATATATATCATATATATATATATATATATATATAAAATATATATATATATATATATATATATATATATATATATATATATATATATATATATATATATATATATATATATATATATATATATATTATATATATATATAAATATATAATATATATATATATATATATAATATATATATATATATATATATTTATATATAGAATATTTTAAGTATCGGTCTGAAATTGCTGGAGTGTAGTAATCTTACTTTATATATTCTCGTACTCAAGAGTTTCAAAACCATTATGTGCTTTTAAATATGGCTACTAACTTTTATAGTATATATATATATATATATTATATATACTATAAATATATATATATATATATATATTATATATAAATATATAATATATATATATACTATATAAATTAATATATATAATATTATTATATATATATATACTGAAAGTTAAAGTGGAATTTTAAAATTGTATTCTAGCAAAGTAATTAGAGTGATAAGAGAAGATCCGTTTAAAAATGATAAAACGGTAAGTTAAAAAATAAAATAAAAATAAGGATAATAATGTCATAAATGATAAAACGATAAATTAAAAAATAAAATAAAAATAAGGCAAACGACATCAAAGAGGTATGATAAAAAGAATTATAATTTTCCAAGAATTACTTCATCATACGTGTATAAAAGTTGAAATAGAAGAGGATTAGTCATTTAAAAGATGAATGTAGAGTTTTATACAAGTTTCTGGGATTTTACGCTCCAAAGGAAATAAATTATATTATTCAAAATAGAAATATTATATTCGAAAAAGAAATAGGGAGTAAAGAAGGGCAAACTCGTTCATGACTCCGAACGATGAGTCACCAAAGATATGTAAGAATGAAACACATCAAGTGTTCCCTATTTCTTTTATTTCCAACCTCCATAATTATAAACAAAATGGGGAAAATCATATGAAAGATGCCAGATTCACCAAACTATAGAAAAATATTGCTATTGTCTCGCAGGATTATCTAGAAAATCTGGCATCTTTTCATAAGATATTGACATTGTTTAAAATTTGGGCGGTTGAAAATAAAAAGAAACAAGAGGGAATACTTGATCTATTACTCGTCATTCGGAATCATGAAAGATTTTGTCCATCTCTAATAGAAAGTACATACGTTTGCATTATCTTTCACAAGAGTTTTCAGTAGAACAGAGAAAAAGATCAGGAAAGTACATACGTTTGCATTATCTTTCATAAGAGTTTTCAGTAGAACAGAGAAAAAGATCTGGTTCAAAGGAAACAACCTTTTATGATTGATATATTACATTCTAGCTGAAAACCAGCTTGGCCAGCATAAGCCGTGTTAGGCTTAAATCACGCGTACAACAACTTGACCATAAAACTGTGATTAATTTGTAAGAGGTCTGTCCGTTTCAAAGGCGTCGCAAATGCGAGGTCCGTCTGAGTAACATCAAGCATTTTTATTTATGAATTCATGATCACTCACAACTTAACAACCTCTTTGTGGTACGTGTAAGAAAAGCTTTACACCCGACATAAAAAAAATGAAGATCCACCAACTATAGAAATCGATTCCCCCAATATATGAATCAATCTGACCGATTTTATAGTAGGTATGTTGATTCCCAGTCTCATAAGAATGTTGTCAATGTATCAACATATGTAAGTTTTAGGTGCATAAAGAATCAGTGTTGAGATATAAAAATCATTGCAATTCAATAACAGATTTATCTGTTTTGAATTTAGGGAACAAATTCAAATGAAAGAGTCTTTATGGAATTGTTGACGATCGGATCAAGATTAGTCTCGATGTAATTGGGGTCTAGGTTCTTGAAACTTTTAAGTGATATATTGCTACAGTAGCCGAGTAGGTTTTAGAGTATTTTTAGGATTGATGTGGATATTACTCACAGAGTCGAATTTAAAACGTCTTTTTATATAGAAGTAACCTTGAAACAGAGTATTCTTATTCTATAAGTTGTATTCAAATTAAGGTAAAGACAAATGAAATACGAATTACCTCACTTTTTTTTTAATCTTAAAAGTTTAGGGTTTGTATATTTATTTGGAGTATTATAATGAAATTGGGAAGGATCTCTTTATGAAAAATGCATTTTAAGAAATGTAAGTGCAAAACATTTTAGGAATACTGTCATAATACTTGCAGCAACTTTGAAATTAACCTTGCGCTCTTGTTATAAGGGCAAAACAAAATTACTTTATTTTTTATATTAAAAAAAATTAAAAATATAATGAAAGAATTTTCATTAAAAAAAACATCAAATACTAGTAAAAAAGTTATAAAGGGAATAAATAAACTAGAAACTAATAATACAACAAAGAATTTAATATTTAAGAATTATTTTTCTTTTACTAAATTAAAAGAGAGGCAACTATTTACAAGTTTGCATTATTGCAAATAAGTTTATTACTATATATATATATATATATATATATATATATATATATATATATATATATATATATATATATATATATATATATTACTCTACTATAACTATATGTATATATATATATATATATATAAAATTACATATTTAGTTACCGAATCTCTATCACATGAATTTGGGGGGTTCATTATTGCCTACCACAGTATGGTCTCGGTCAGAGGAAATTGTGTTACATGTATTTCCTAACCAAGTGGATTAGAATGCAAAGATTATCCCTGCTTCGGCTCAGCACATTTGGAAATTCTAGCCACCGTGGACGTGGTTTCGCATCCAAATGAGCAGACCGGACTCTCTTATGTTAGAAGCATGAGAGAGAATGTGATTTTGTATTTTATATAAATAGATTGTTCTGTTGTATGTGTTGCTATGTTTTTAGTTCATGTATGGGCATTTAGATTAGTGTTATTCACTATACCGTAAACCGTGATTAAGTATTACAGAAAATCTCCCTACTAGCGGCAATTTTTTTTTGTATCCGTTCAGGTAGCCAGACCGAGATTCGAACTTTCACTCTCGCGAGAGGAAATTTACGATCTTTAACGAGAAATTCATCCTACTAAAAAATGACAGGAGTGACATTTGGAAGTATGAAGTAGAAAACGGAAATAAATACTAATGACTTTATGGAATATAAGTTTAAGAAGAATTTCAAAGGAGTTGATAGAAATGTCATTATTTTAAAAAAAAAATGGTTTTCACATTTATTGAAGAAAAGAAAGGGACGATACTAGCGTTTGAAAATCTCTCTATTGTATTTTCAACAGTTGTTTGAATTGAGTTTTAGTTAGAAAAGTTTAGATTCCTATAGTTACGAACAAAGAAGGAGACATGCAATAAACTTCATGATAAACGACTTGGAAACTGAAAAATTGAAACAGGAAAGAACTTGACAAATTTCTAGGAGTGGAGGAAACAGACAAGGTTGAAAGCGCAAATATGGAGGAGAAAGTAAAAAAAGAATGCTTTTCAGTAGTTAAGAAGGTACTACTAATAACTGAATTTAAACCCCAAATATAAAGTAGAAATGTTTGAGGTATTGACAATACCAGAAATAAAACAGTTTCGGGATTTAGGCAGGTACCAACTAAAAATAAATACCCTTGATACAACAAGAAGAAAACCTTTTCAAGCACAAAATTATTTAGAAGAATCGGTTCACAGCTCTAATTTACATCCCACGAAATAGAGGCATGGAAATACCCCACGTAGATAGAACCTATAAGAGTGAAATAGTTGAAATAGAAGAATACTTTGAAAAAAAAAATATAATGAATTCATTAAGTTGTTAAACGAATACAATGAGTATAGGACAGGAACATCATCAATAACAATAAGACATGAGACTACCTCCATGAATATGACCAACCCTAACCCAAAAAAAATATTCGGAAGCAGCAGTATACTCAATCACTAAACTACAAGTTCAAGAACCGCAAAAATATTCTGTACTATAAAAAAATATTCACACTCAACTAATACCAACCAACTCCCACGAAGCCCTTGCAAACAAAACATCAAAATACCCAATCAAAAAATTAAATTAATACAATATTTTGATGTCACACTTTTCAAATATTAGTCACAAACCCAAAAACCTTACAACAGATAAATAATCAAACGGCTAAAAGGTTAAAAGCCGACCAAGATGAACCCCAATTCCCCCTTAGAAGTACACAATATTATTAAAAATCTCAAAAATTAACAACCTGAAGGGTCTGACCACGTATACAATAAATATTCATCTCAAAACTCTATTGACATCGTAATCGCAGTCCGATTACAAATATTTAACGACGCATCGCAAAGCAGCACTCTACTAACTTTTTGGAAACAGCACACACAATACCAATATTAAAACCAAATAAACAATCTTAATAGTCCTGCCTCTTACAGACCTATATCCCTGCTCTCCACAATATATAAAGTGTTTAAAAAATTAATCCTCTTTAGTATTTCGCCCCTCATCCCACTATCAGAATCACAACATGGCTTCCAACAAAGACACTCTAATACCACACTCCCCACTGATTTAACCCAACACATTTTAACAGGCTTCAACCAAGCTCCTCCCACCCGCCGGACTCTCCTTGTGGCAATAGATATCAACAAGGCATTCGATACAGTCCCACGTCACCTTTTAATAGATCAAGTTCTAAATACCAACATATCCATCAAAGACAAAGAAAATAATAGCAAACCTATCTGATCGCACAGCCCGAGTCATCAAGGATTACCACTCCTCCTGTTCATAAAAATTATATGATGGAGTCCCCAAGGAAGCTATTCTTTCACTCACACTTTTAAACCCTTTCATGCAAGACCTAACTTTTCTTCCTTCCTTTTTCATAAAAATCAATAGTTATGCAAAAGCCCTAACAATCGCAGCCAAGTCCGTCTATAAATATAGCAGGTAGAGAACTGCAACAATACATAAACCAACTGGAACAATGATTAACAAAATAGAATGACAACCTCGCCTCAAAAATCCCTCTCACCCAACTTACCCCAGGCAGAAGAGAATCCAACACCTACCCAGCAATATACCTTACAAACAATAGACTTCCCCTCTGCAAGCAATCCACCATCCTAGGTCTGATCTTCGATACCCACAAGACACGTACCCCATACATTTATAATATCACTTCAAGAGTCCCACAAAAACTAAATGCACTGAAGGCACCAAAAGGCGGTACATATAATTCTCTTTTCTTTCTAACTACAGACATAAAATATAAAATAATTATCAGGAACAACCTTTGGTCAACACAAAAAAAAACTTTTGAAATAGTCTACAGACAATACATCCGTCCACTCCTAAAATATACACTACCTGCTTGGGCTCCTGTAATATCACAATCCAACAATAAAAAATTAGAATTCTTTCGAAATAAATCACTTAGGATAACAACGGGGCTGCCTTCCAACACATCCATCCATCTCTACAAAGTGAAACAAATATTCTCCCCATAGAAGACCGTCTCGACACTATCTGCCGTAAATTATACAGTAAATCCCTCTCTATAGATTCCTACGTAAATCCTTCTCTATAGATTCCTACCTACATCAAGCATTCCAACCAACCCCCCCGCGCGCACCAAGAAGGAAATATATATTGTATGAAATATTAAAACCTGAAATGAAAATATAAAGCTTCAAAACTAGGTCCTTTACGGTGACTAAATAAGTACCCAAAATTATTTTAAAACGTCATAATTAGTATTAGCACCTTCCCCATCCATAGAAAGTGAAATATTATATTATTATTATTAAAGATTATTAAAGGTACAATTTATTCTATTAAAAGAAATAGAATTTTCGTATGAAACTAGCAAATTACTTTCTTTACATTTTAATTTGAACGTATTTAATTTTCAATATGAATGCAAAATATAAATAAAAATAATAATACTCTTAATTTAACTTATAATTGATATCAGTATCTGTGAAAGAATTTATTTAAGCATTATTTCCTTATATATTTTATTTACAGAAAAGATAGAGGGTGGGGGAAACACCCTATATAGGCATAGAGAGAGTAAATAACATTTGATATTATATATATTTATATAGTGCAAGAAAAATGTATTACAAAAACTAAAGAGGATTGGTAATACATTGATCTAAAAAAATTTCAACAAGAAATCAATGGATATTATTTTTTACAATTTTAATCAGATTTTAATAAAAATTTTAAAATTTTAAATTCCAAAATTTTAAAATTAGTTAAATAAGTCAATTTTAATCAAAACTTAACATTATAAGAGTTAGCCTCATAATTCTATACAAACGCTTAAAACGCTAGTTGATTAGTTCAGTAAGTATTAAATTGTTTCATCTATATAAGCGTTTTAAACGCACTCATTGACATTACTCAACTGACGTTGTTCGCGCGGTCAGAAACGCAGCGGTTTAAGCACTTGTATAGAAGGGGTTTAAGAAGGTTGCTTTCTTATGACTACTCTCCCACTCACCACCAAGTTTGAGGAGGCCCCCGCTCACCTCCAAATTTGGGGAGACCCCCACTCACCTCCAAGTTTTGGGAGGCCCCCACTCACCTCAAAGTTTGGGATTCCCCCTTACTCACCTCTAAGTTTATCTATAACCTCCTCGGATTCGACGGAGGACGAAGGAGCTGCCAAGGATCCCAAGGATCCGACTGATACTGTATCAAATTCACCACCGTGCAAAGAAGGAGCCCCTGAACCACCACCTTCTTCAGTAGAGGGTTTTAATAGTCCTACTCCTTCAGGGATATTTATTCCCTTTATTGATATTTCTCCAAAACATCCTTCCTGTAGGAGTCTCACCTACAATTTGATATTATTATTATTATTATTATTATTATTATTATTATTATTATTATTATTATTATTATTAAAAATATTACTGATGTTTTCCATTTCAGAGAGAAATAGGAATATTATTTTCATCTGGAATTGTCTTTTTTTTTTTATTTATTAATTAACGATTTCTATTTTTTAATTTGCAGATATTTAAAATAATTAACTAAAGAATAATAAAGTTAATTAAAGGCAGTAAAATTATATTTAGTTATGTATTAAATGAAATGTTTGAAGTGAGCTTGAATGAAAAAAAAAAAAAAAATCGAGAAATGAACTTGGGGAAAAGTTACAACCTCCAAATTTCATATATTTATGAATAAGTATTTCCTCAAAAGAATTTTATTACAAAAAAAAAAAAAAATAAAAAAAATAAATAAATAA
Source organism: Trachelipus rathkii (assembly GCA_015478945.1). NCBI lineage: Eukaryota > Metazoa > Arthropoda > Malacostraca > Isopoda > Trachelipodidae > Trachelipus > Trachelipus rathkii. The sequence goes on from JABUQX010023461.1 coordinate 23,301, forward strand.
AAACATTTGAATTGTTTGATTGTTTTATATACGGTGTATTTCCTGTTAGCGTATTTATTGAATAATGTTCATTCATAAAATACAGGAAAAGAAAGAAGTTGAAAACAAACAGAACACGTAGATTGATTTAATAGTTATTAGGTCAATATATATAAATGGGGTTAGTATACTTGTAAGAAGGATATAGGTATACTAAAATATTTCAAGTGAAGAACAAGAGTATACAGTGCTATACACAAAAAAAAGGAAAAAAAATACAAATTAAGAAGGAATAAAACAACAACAACAATAGGGATATAGCTACTGAAATACTTCAAATGAAAGGCAAGAGTATACAGTGCTATATATAAAAAGTGGAAAATACAAATTAAGTAATAAAATCGACAATAGCAACAGCAAAAACAACAAAACCATCTATAAGAAGATTGAATAATTGACACTGGCAGAAAACAAAGTGAATTTAAAGAATAAAACCATCCAAATTCTAGAAAGGGAGAAGTGAAAATATGCAGAAAAGAAACTTGGGTGTTTGGAAGCTGTTAAAAATCCCGAGGAAAAATAAAGCTCAAGGAATAATAAGCCAAAAAGATAGAAAATTTAAAAAAAAGATTTTGAATGCAACTAACGGAGGAGATTACTAGAAAAAGTGTAAAATTATTAACGTGATATTAGAATTAAGAGTAAATTTAAAATAAAAAGACAGAGATATCAAACGAGGGAATTTTGGATATCAATATTTTGTGCCAGATTTTATCGAAAATCATATATAACAAAATAAAAGCTTTTCGCAAGTAATCACATGATCACTATCATAAGCAGGTTTTTTTTTGTTTTGTTTTTGAGGGGGTTGAAGTATCGAATTTTTTTTGTCGTTTACTGGTTTTACGTATCTTTCATTTGAAAATTTTGATAAAATATTGAATTCCTCAAAATTTCGGGGGTGGGGCTGTAGCCCCTCAGCCCTTCCCACCTGCGTACGCCATTGCACACGACAAAGAAATCTTACTTTAGTCTGAAGAGCTTCAATCTTGTGGTCCTTTTCTTCAAGGTCGCTACGGAGCTCTTCTTCAAGGTGTGCCTTTGCTTGCTGCTCTAAACTGCACTGTTCTCTCAGTTCGCTTATCTAAAAAAAGAAAAGAAAATCCACTCAACGACTTAAAATTTCAAATCATTAGATAGGGTAATTGGTTAAGAAAATTACTAAATTATTAATATTACATATATGAGACTCGAAGATAAAAATATTGATATTTAAAATTATAAAGTCGTCCAAGAAAATTCAGCTACACGGAAGTTGACAATCACTTTGGAATACTTCATCCAATGTTTTTTAAACTGATCAATATTTTCCAAAAGACTTCAGACTTCATTCAACAGATCTATAGATATGGATCTAATTTAGGCAATACTGAATGAACGATTCTGATCGGCTAAGAAACCATTTATCTACCAATATGAGTTAAACATTTCCTCATTGAATGGGGCTCTGCCCGTTAGTGGTGGTGACAACTGTATAAAAAAAATAAGACTACCAACTGCGGTGTAACCAAATTTCCTTGAACGACTGCGCAGTGAACATCTTAGAATTTTGTGAATGCAGAATAAATTTACAAAATAAATAAGTAAACAACAACATGGAGAAATTTGGATTGAGATTCAAAAGGATGACTAATAACTTAAATGTAATTACAGGTTAAGCTAGGTTAGGTTAGCCTCACCTAACAAAGTAAAAATAAAATATAAACAAATAAACTTATTAACGAGGCAATACCTTTAAAAATAATTGAAATAAATAAATATAATTAGATGACTAACCCGTCGAAGAGTCTTGTCTTGCTGCTTCGTGAGAACATCTCTCAACTTCTCTGTCTCCTTATCCTTCTCTTTGTAAACACGAAGAAGATCACTGTACCTATAATAATAATAATAATAATAATAATAATAATAATAATAATAATAATAATAATAATAATATAATAATAATAATAATAATAATAATAATAATAATAATAATAATAATAATAATAATAATAATAATAATAATACTAATAATAATCACCCACCTTCTCTCCCCAAGACTGGGGGTAAGGTGCGCAACATGCACAGGAAACAGAAAAGTAGTGAAGAATATGACGCAAGTCGAAAAGAGACGAACGACACATGAGTGCCAGTCAGAAAATCCACCCTAGAGCTTCACGGGAACGAGACGGACCCTCACTATGGCATATCGTCAATATGGGGTTCATCCCATAGCCCAGGTGGGCCACAACCATACCCCCTCACAAAACCGCGCCATTCACTCCGATTATGCACCTTTCTTCTCGCCTCTGCCAAGCTCACATTTCTCTCCTCCAGGCATTCCTTTACTGACTAAATCCACATTTTTCTTCGGTCTCAACCGGTTGGTCTAACACACTCACCACTACATATCCTCTAGTAACCGACTATCATCCATCCTTTCACATGACCAAACCATCTCAACGTACTTTCATTTATTCTCTCATTTCCCTTTCTTCACACCACACAATTCTAATACGTTCATTCCTCTTTTTATCAATTTATCTCAAACCTAACACGCTAATAATAATAATAATAATAATAATAATAATAATAATAATAATAATAATAATAATAATAATAATAATAATAATAATAATAATAATAATAATAATAATAATAGGAAGGTGATTGATTCTGTGAGGAGAGAGGTATGTGTGCTCGAGCACAAGAGTATTCATAAGTCTACTAGAGTTGGTGTAGGTAGAGGTGGTATCAAAGTGAAAGTATGAATGATTTTGTGTTGGTGAAAACGGAGATGTTGAAGTACGTGATGGATGATAAATCAGTCAGGGGGTTAGTGATGGGAATATCAGATCATTATACTGATTTATGTAAGATTAAGTTAGTTGGTGCATTGATGAAGAGGAAAGAGATCAGGAAGGAAATTGAGAAGAATTAAGAGTGAGAAGTTAAGTGAACAAGGCTATATAAGGAAAAGTGTGTGAGCACTCCCAAATAAATCAGTTGAATAAAAACAAGATGAAACTGAACAAATCTGGACACAAATGAAGGAAGCCTTTTGTAGTAGTGCAACAGAAATGTGTGGATGCTAAAGAAGTGAGTAAGAATGTCAATAGTGAGTGGTAGAATGAAGAGGTGACGCAAAAAGTTAAAAGCAAAAAAGAGGAGTGGTTGAATGTGCTAAAAGTCAGTGATGAGATCTTGAAAGGTGTATGATAAAATATAAGGAGGAAAAAGTTGCACTAAAAGTTGCATGCGTAGAAGAAAGAGATAAATGAAAAGTTTGGAAGGAGGATGAATGGGGACTTACAAGGGAATAGGAAGCTCTTCTGGAAGAAAATATGAAAGGTTAAGAATAAGAGTAAGGGGAATCTTCACAGAATAATGAAAAATGTGGTACTTTCGTGACTGATGAAATGGATGAGGAAAGTGTGGAAGAAAAACTCGAAAATCTGCATTAACGGTAATGAAGAGGTTATAGTGAATGTGTTTGGGTTTGATGGTTTAAGAAGAAATCAGTATTTTGGGGACGAGGTAATTAGTAGGGAGAAGGTAATATGTAGAGTGTTGAAGAAGGGTAAGTCAGCAGGTATAGATGGAATTACCGGTGAAATGGAGGCGAGATTGTGACTGACTGAACATGGAAGTTGTGTAACAAAGCGTTTCTGTTCCAAATTATTGGAGAACAGCAATAGTACCTTTATATAAGGATAAGGGAGACAACTAGAACTGCAGCAACTATAAAGGAATTAGTTTATTCAGCGTTGTAAGGAAGATATATGCTCTTATTTCGGGTAAAAATGTGCGTCGAGTGACTGAGAGACTGATTAACGAAGCACAAGGTGCATTTAAAAGTGGCAAAGGATGTGCAGATCAAATCTTAACATTGAAATAAATGATTGGGAAAATGAGGAAGAAGAAATTGTACTTAGGTTTTATAAACTTGCAACAGGCGTATGACAGGATTAATAGGGAAGCTTTGTGGCAGATGTTAGTGAAACATGGTGGTAGGTTCTGAATGGAATCCAAAATATGATGTTGATAGTGAAGCAATTAAATCCTTATTGAATACAAAGGGAATAAGTCCTTAGTGCGCTAGGGTTTTGCATGAAGGTATGTTGTTATTGGTGGTTAATGTATAGTAGTGAAACTATGGTGTGGAATAAGAGGTATAGATCTAAGGTATAATCTGTTCAGATGGACAAACTAAAGGGCGTGTTAGATGTGAGAAGAATTGATAAAATGAGGAATGAAAGTGTTAGGAAGTTATGTGGTATGAAGAAAGGAGTAAAGATGTATTAAGATGGTTTGATCATATGGAAAGTCTGGATGATAGTCAGTTGGTAAGTATATGTATAGTAGCGAGTGTTCTGGGAATCGACTGGCTGGGAGACCAAAGAAAAATGGACTGAGTCAGTAAAGGAATGTCTGAAAGAAAGGAATGCGAGATTGCCAGAGGCGAGAAGAAGGGTAGGTACATACTAGAAGTGAATGACGGGGGTCTTGTGATGAAATACCACAGTGAGGGTTCGTCACGGTCTTGTGAAGTCCTAGGGTGGACTTTTTTGGCTGTGATGGGCTCTCACTTAAAGGTATGAGGGGATTTTAGCGGTGGTGCTTTCCTTTCGATTTACGTCACGTCATGTTCTTCTACTAACTTTTCTATTTCCTGTGTATGTTGCGCACCTCACCCCTAATCTGGAAATAATAATAATAATAATAATAATAATAATAATAATAATAATAATAATAATAATAATAATAATAATAATAATAATAATAATAATATTTGAATAAATTTTAAAATAAAATTTAATTTTATAAATATAATTAATTATTTAATGGCCCTACCTTCCTTTATATTTATGGTAACGCTGCCTCATTCGCAAATAGGCCTGGTAGACAGTGTCTTTACTAAGTCTGTCCAGAGCATTGTTTCCGTCCTCCCATTCGCTGCTGCACGACTCCAAATCACTCTAAAAAATGAATTAAAAAAAAATGAATTTAAAAAAAATTAAAATTAATGAATTAAAAAAGATTATTAAAAAAAATGAATTTAAAAAAATATGAAGCAAGCATTAAAGGCAGCTACACACAAATCTTATTTTACTAAAATTTCACATATCACTGGTAATGCCTATTCTGGGAGCATAAACACTCTAGGTAATTTCTACCTAGGTTCCGGACGAGGGATCGAACTCAGTCCCTTCACCAGGTCAAGGGGGTTGCCCTATTCTAGGAAGGGAACTACTCTAGGTAATTCATACCTAGGCTCCGGACGAAGGATCAAACCCAGGCCCTCTGCCGTTCTACTGATTGTGCCACGGTATCGGCGATGATCGCCAAACAAACTTTTCAGCGGACTTGTTAAGACGAATTGTCAAATGTTCATGTGTGAATATTTCATATATAGCGAATGTTCGTTATTCGGGTTTAGCTTGATATATATGAAATGTTTCCCCCATCGTTTATTGATAAAACGACACATCAAAGGATAATTTTCGCTTTAAAAAATTCGATAAACACCGAATGTGTGTGTGTGTGTGTGTGTGTAGCCGCCTCATAAGACACTATTTCTATTAAAAAAGAAAAGAAGTAAACATTAACACAGTAGCAAAGACAAGCGACTTTGATCTATTGTTTAAACCTTGCAGTGATTTCCAAACGACGTCAAAGTATTAATTAAAAATTATTTATTAGTCATGAATAATATTAAGAGAAAAAAAAAAATATATTAAACCTATTTCTATTTAAATGTATTAAAATTTTAAATTAATAATTTATCTAAAATTTTAAGTTTTGTATAGGTAAGACATGAAAAGACTCTTAAAAATTAATGAAATTTCAAAAATAGTCTTATGATGTAAAGAGATAATTAAGAAACAAATAATTATTGATCATTATCATCATCAGCTGCCTGCTTCACCAGAAGTAGGGGTAGAGTACACAAACATGCACCAGAAAATCGGAGGCATGTATGAGTATTCCTAGGGCATAATTAGGTTGCAGCGGAACCCTAACCCAGCTACTACTGTCCTTTTATTTGCCTCTTACAACACGCAGAACGTATGTTGTGGAAATTTTTTCTCCCATCCACCCCCCCTCCATATGCAGGAATTTAACATTACAAAACAAAATCTAAAAAAAAAATGCACCAATCACATGTTGTGGAATAAGAAGTAAAGAATCCTAAATTTTTTCTTATTTATCAAATTTATACAAAACTTATTATAACCGTAGAGAGACTGAGTCGCGGGGTAAGGAATCAGGGTTTGATTCCTTGTTGAGATCCTAGACTATTAACTAGAGTAATTTCCCTCCTAGAATAAATAGGGCGATGCCCTTGAGGTACGAACTTATTATTAATTAAAAAAATATTTTACTTTGGATCAAACAATACAAAATTTTAAAGACAAGAAATAATTTGGTACATAAACTTTAGTGAAGTTCTATTAAAATAATGCAATAATTAAATTAATTGTTTATAATCATGTTTACGACTGATTAAATTTCCTAAAAACAATTTTATCGTTTAATGAAAATACAAATTAAAACTTATCAAAATTCTTTCAAACATGTTCAAATTATTTTTTTTTTATAATTAAATTATATATTCCCCCTCCCACCATAAAAAAAAAATTAAACTTGACTCCTTCCCCCCCTAATTAATTCTTTTTTGATTAACTACTCTTTTTTAAAACTTGCACTAAAAAATCTAAAAAAAAAAGAGGATCCTATCCAAATATCAATTTTTCTTGTAGGGCGGATGTTATGGTTATCATCACTCATTTAAGTTATATATAATATATATATATAATATATATATATAATATAATATATATAATAATTAATATATTATATGATATAATATATATTATAATATATATATATATATATATATATATATATATATATATATATATACCTGTGGTACATTGAAAGACACCCCTGGTACTTCATAGATTGGAAATAAATTGCTCATATCACTGATCTGGGAACCATCTGAAGACCTTCTATTAGGAAGAGAAGACCCAGCACCGATACCTAGAGGAGAGTGACCTTGGTTGAATGGATTGTGGTTGTCATCATAAGATGAGAGACCTTCGTTTAAATTTTCATCAGTAAGTTCAACCACCTGAAACTCTGATGACTTGCTGGGGGACCCTGTTTGGAATTTCAATTCACAGAGGTTATGTCATTATTATTAATTATATTTATTAACATTAATTAATTTTATCTCATTCATTAACATGAGTAAATAGGAAAAAAATAAGCTTGCATTGGTTTTTGGGAGGAAATAATAATCACTTATTACTGGTATTTAAAAATTGCAACTCAAAAGCACAAACTATGGAGAAACAAAATAATATTTAAAAATATTTCAAAGTGCCAAAAGAGAACTTAAATAGCTCAAAACATTTCTGTTACTATTCATTATTATAACATTAATATAAAACAATAGTTTACCTTCCCTGCTGTCTTCATCAATGCTAAATAGGTCTTTATTATCACCTGCTGGCTGAATATCCGATATGTCTACCAGAAGCTGGAAAAGAATAATTAACTTTAAAACATTTCCTTCTGAAAAATAATAAAAACACAAATATTATAACCTTATTAATGTAATCCCATCCATAAGACATTTTTTATCTGACCTAAATCTTTTTTTATTCCAAGTTTTGTAGAAGAAAGTCTCTAAGTAGTTAAATTTTAATACATAACTGTAATTAGGTTAAAACAATAAATGATATAAATGCTTATCAAGCATGAATAAAAATATTTATAACAAATTAATAATAGATAAAGAAAGAACTAAGACATAAAATTTTACAATTATCTACAAATTGGGTAATGAATTAAATGAGGCAGAATGAGCTTCAAGGATAACCTGTGGAAAGAACAAGACCAAACATAATTTATAGCAGAAAAGTGGTTTTAAATGACCTTCAATTAACAGCATCTGAAATAGAGCAGGATTGAAAGTTTTGAAAGAATCAATGAGTCTATGACATTTTCGTCTAACAACTGAACATGCCGAGGTACACATTTGAACAATAGAACAGAAACAATTTTTGTCAATATTTTCCAAAGACTTTTTATAAGATTATTCAGTGATCAGAAATCCAATGGATTTTCTTCATTTTACGACATGTAGTAAAGTAAAAAAACCAGATCAAAAGAACTAGCGTATCTAATAATATGTGGACAAGAATGATATCACACACTAAAAAACTATGAGAACAGCTTTACCAGCTGGAAAAATGATGCCATTTGTCTTTTGGGATGTAAAAGTTAGAAAATAAATAGACTAGCTCAAGAAATATATATATTAAATATATATATATACATACTATAATAATATATTTATCTATATATATAATATAATATAATATATATATATATATATATAAAATATATAATATATATATATCATATAATATATATATATTATATATATATATATATATAAACAGTATAATGAAAACCGGATATCTTAATGAGGGGGTCAAAATCAAAGGTGGTATCATTGACTAAGTTGAGATTAAGTGAGATAAGAAATAAATTTATGAGACATTGAAATGAAAATAAAAACATTAAACTATTTGTAGGCAAAAAGAAATAATTGGTTTTAATGATCTGTGCTATGCATTGGTAGTTTTATTACTTCCCTACTCTTTTCTGATCAATCAAAATTTTCAAACAATTTTTTCCCAAAATGAACTTTTGTCACTTACATCCCTTTGCTTCTGACCCCATTAAATATATTGAAAAGCAACTACATTATGTAAAAACAAAATGACAGTTGATGAGAAAATAGTGTTTTTCAAGCAACAATGTGCCTGATAATTCACATGATATTTAAATTGTTGCTACACCATCCTTATTTTCCAACTTGTATTTTTTATAAATATTTTAAAATATAATCATGCAGAAGCCCAAATAAATATATTTCAAAATTGAGTCAAATAAATACCATATGAAATATTATCAAATGTGAATAAAAAATGTTCAAGAATTCCTTTTGTTCAACTTCTTAGATGAATAATTATGAAATAATAACTTCAATAAAAAATTTATAAAGAAGAAAATTTTATCTTATTTAGCCTATATATTTTTTTTTTAAAATTAATAGCCTATATAGATTAATAGAGTCCTATTTCATAAAATGAAGTACATTAATTAATACATAAAAATTATCAATGTTCTCTATTTGAAACTAATTACAACAATACAGTATAGTCTAGCTCCATTTGAACCAAACCAAATCTATCAATAGAGAATGACAATATTAACTAATTAGCCTAGTCAATTAGGCCTTCTATTAACTAATCAGTAGAATTAGTTAATATGCAAAAATAGTAACTGATTGGCTTTCATGATGCTAATACAAATTAATCAGTTAATTTTAATTAGAGATAAACCATAATACCTCATCGTGAAGATTTTGAGCATTTTTTGACGTATCTCCTAAACCAGTTTCTCCTCCATTGCTTCCAAAAGGAGAAAGCTGTATAAATTAAAGAAAATATAAAATATCAGTATCCTAAATTTCAATATATATATATATATATATATTATATAATATATATATATATATATAATACATATATAAAATATATATATAATATATAAATATATATATATTATATATATAGTATATATATATATATATATAAATTCATTCCATAAAAAATAATTAATGTATTTAAGTTTTAAGTACAGAATCATGGCCTCATAATAGATTTTGATGAAATTTAAATCCCACATATTACTAAAATCCAATATATATACTTTACTTAAATTGTAATAAAATACGCTATCCAAAAATAATTAAATAACTTAGAAATCTGTACCATATTAAGGTTTATAAGCCGTATATATTGATATTTATCAGAACTTGTGGCTAAGCTTAGTTATAAGACTCTTTACATCGATGATAATATACTATATGATGATCCAAATCCATCCATATATCCATCTCCAATCCTTGCCTCAATATGCAATAAGTCAACTTCAACAACCTCCTCGAGTGTTAACCATTCCAAAAATTGGTAATTTTCTGACGAAATAGGTATCAAATTTTTTTTCTAATAATCATTTTTTTTTTTAGATACAGTATCTTTCATCCCCATATAAAAATACTAAACATGGTACAAACCTCTCTGCGTTATAAATCGTTGATCAACTCTACTAAAAAAAAATTTTTGTTTTTTTTTTTAATTTCTTTTCTAGGACACATTAAGGTAGTTAGATAAGTTAGCTTGTAATATATACGACAGATTAAATGCTCGGGCTCTCTTAACCAAACAATCTATAACCGGTTACTGATTTTTGAATCCCGTAAAAAAGAAAGATATGATGAATGTAATCACAAGTATTTCATCAAATAATGAATGCTTATAAAGAGTATCATATAAATTTTTCGGCTATATATGTTTGCATATAACATCTGGCTGGGCATGTTGCGCTCTGCTTAGAGAGATTCAAAAACATTCAATATGTTCGACTTAGTGTTATACAAAAAAATGATCGAATTTTTAGTCACTCTAATGTCAAGTTTTCTTCCTTGTGTAAACATATTCCAACCTGGTTGTACCTCCCAAAAATTAAAACCCATACTGAAATTGAAGCCGTTGGCTTTTCTATCTCAAAGATTATGCATGCTCGTGTAGCTAATATTTTTTACAGTCATTTGATCGTAGTCGTTTATAGGAGGTCGCCCTGGATTCTCCTCCATAATCCGTTTTAACAGAATTTGCTTAGATAAAGTTAAATATTATAAATCCATCTATTCCCAGCATGAAACTGTTTTCAATATTTAGGTATTAACTAGAAAGGTTTCTTTAAATAAAAGTTTATATATTAAATAAACAATTTAGTAAGGTATACCAATAAAAATTTTATATATGGGGTACTTCTTTAATAGTAGCAGTAGGGTGAGAGATTATTAAGCTAGGTGTCCTTAGACCCGCTTGGAATTTTGTTATGAATTTATATGGTAACTAAAATTAGTGATATCACCTGGCACTTCTACTATTCTAAATAAGAGACATGATATAAGGAACATATACAAAATAAATCTCCTCGTTAGCGTGTACATTGATTGAAGTTCAAGTTGAAAAAATAATCACACAGGTTTAATGGCCTCATCTTTATATTCTTACTTTATAACTTGTCCCCAGTAGATCATTTTTCACGTTTTTTTGCTATCCTTATGATCATCAATCTTTGGCTCACATTTATCAGGTTCCCTACTCCGTTTCTCATGATTCTATATTGATAAGTTTTTGTTAGATGTTAGTACACACTAATAAGAGAAAAATACAATTTTTAGCCTTTTGTAGAATTAAATTACCATTCTTTTATCACCTGCATCACGTTGTGTTGGGATGGCCATCTGAAATTTAAACGCGCCCTTCTGAGATCCCTGCACTAATTTTTTATTGCCTTTATTAAGATCCTTGATTGGAAAATTTGTTATTATCTTTAACACTTTGAACAGGGTCTACACTAACTATATTTTTACTTCTCTTTAAGACTTTTATCTGCTTGAGAAAAAATTTCGTATTTTTCTGTGTAAGCTTCTCCATTATATTACTTTTTTTTTTTTTTTTTTATATTATGATACAATAAGCATATAGATCCCTGCGTGATTCTAAAAAAAAAATATATATTGTTTTTAGAACTTTATCGTAAAATCCTATGATATTTTTTACCAGTAACCGAGACTAGTGAACTAAGATTCTTTCACTCTATCCTGAGGATTGTATTCCGTCTCTCCTCTATTATTCTATCTACTTATGCTATATATCTTCCTTTTTCATTTCATTATTTCATTATAATTTTTTTAGAGTATATCCTGTGATTTTCATAAAAACCAGGACACCCCTCTGCACTACTATTACCAAAAATTGAAATGAGCAATGCATTAATACCTGACTTAAATGTTGCACAGTAGCAGGAAGCCTTAAAGATGTTTGTTGGACTTCTTCACTTATTTTATCCCTAAGTTTTTTGAACATTATTTTATTTAAAACAGAGGAAACAAGTTTTAAAGGCAGTTATCAGGGCTAGCCTACATCATGAAATTTAACAGCTGATATGTTAACCTCCAAAGTTAATAAATTTAGTTCTTGTGTTTGTTGCCTTACTCTGAAACAAATAATTTTTCTTTATAAAAAACAAAAACGAATAACCATCATACACTTTGTACATCAATTAGCTTTACATATTTAAAGCTTCAATTTATTACTATCATTGGTTGATTTAACATCGAATAGGCCTTGTGGATTTAACGTCCGGTGGACCTTTCGCGCAGACAACGCAAAGATCTGTTAACCACAATGTTAAGGCTAATTTTCACTAAGAAATATTCAATTTTGGGAGATTAAATACAAATATTTCATAAGAAATATTTAAAACTTATGCTGTAGTAAATCAAAAGAAAAAAAAAAGTGATTACAATAAAATATTGATTATTATTAAAAATATTAATTAGTTGTAAATAATTAATTATGAAGCATAGATGATAGAGAAAGCTGCAATAAGCTACTAAATTTGTAAATTATTAGGCCTGGCTTTTGTTATTAGTCTTAGGACGGGCAACGTAGATCAAAAGATTTAATCAAAATTTAGAATACACAATACTTTCTCATTCATACTCCAAAGAAACTAGTACTTAATAATAAAACCTGGTATATGAAGCTCACAAGCAATAAAAGTTTGTGAATCATTCTCAGACCTATTAGCACATTACCACAACTTTCTACTAATCTGAGGTACCAGTTTTTTCCTTTCAAGTCGTTTTATTAATTTCTTCCACTTTAAAAACGATAAGAATCTATTTACTATATCCGTAACCATTGGGTTTCATCCCCTCCCAGATTTTTTTAGTTAATTGAAATTCATAGCAGGTTTACTAAAATTCTTAGATAAAAGGGCCATGCCCCCAAGAAAAATTCCAAAGTTAAATTCTCGAAGACATCCCAATTTCACCGCAAATTCAAAGATCATGTGTTATCAAACGAATAAAATTTATTTTCTTGATACTAGCCTATAATTATATAAATAACTATATCCCATCATTGTATTATATTGAAGATAATATTTAGGTAAAAATTCTTAATTTTATGTTATTTCACGGATTTAAAGATCTTTCACTTTTAATTTCATCTAAAATATGCAAATGAATATAATAATTTTGAATCTAAAACGTGATATTTTGGTCAGTTCTCTCTTATTATGTATGCCCTGAATGAAAATAAATATGGCAATTTCAATTTCGATTCAATCTTTATAGAAGATTTTCATTTTTGAATACCAAATGAACAAGTAAATGGGTAAATAATATTCAAATGAACGTATATACACTTGGTATTTTTCTCCTATCTTAAGTTTTCTCCTATGGTAATTTCTCTCCTATGACTAATTTTATTTTTATGGTAATTTTTGTCCTATGGTAATTTTTCTCCTATGGTAATTTTTCTCCTATTTTAATTTTTCTCCTTTGGTAATTTTTCTCCTATGGTAATTTTTCTTCTATGGTAAACTGTTTATACTTGCAAATCTTTTCTACTGTTCATTCTGAATCTTATCTTTTCTACGGTTCATAGTGAATCCTATCCTTACTACTGTTCATACTGAGTCCAATCATTTCTACCATGAACCTAATCTTTTCTACTGATCATACTGAACAGAATCTTTTCTACTGTTAATTCTGAACTCAATCCTTTTGACTGTTCATACTGAACTCATTCTTTTCTACTATTTACTCCCAGTCAAAACTTTGGATATGTAAAATCCATTTCTTATATGTTAGATAATCTCCGATCCTTTCAAGGTTTAAAACAATTTTTTATTAAATATAGAAACAAAATTAACTGATTTAATACAAACTTATTATTATAAACCTTTGTAATAAACTATGAATAAAAAATATAAATTGTGTTGAGTGAAACACGGTATGCGAAGTAAGAATCATAATTTTGATTACAACTAGAGAACGCATATAATACATAGTCCACGGACGGGCCAATCTCTCACGCTGTGGCTTTGTGTTGCATAAGTTCTTGATAACTCGTGGTCTAATCAATATTTTGGCAAATTGTTAAACTGCTAGTTCTACCTCTCTGTAGTGTTCTCCATGTAGCAGTTAGATATTTTGGTGTATTTAGTTTAACAAAAATTACTTATAAAAATTTATAGCTTTATCTTTTGATACACTTGATCTGAAAAAATAATATTACGAGAACTGGCGTAAGGAAAAAAGAAGCTATCATTAGGTCATCTCCTTTAAGGATCCATTTTTTCCAAACCAATAACCTATTGTGGTCAGCCAACGCAAACTGTTCACCTGGCTCCCGTTGAGTGCGCTTGGGGTTTTTGATCACTCACTTAAGTAGGTTTAGTATACTTATTCCTACGTTGAAATAGAAAACTCTTAAAATACCGAAAATAGTCGAGAGGTATAGAGAGAGTATATATTTGTAGAGAGTATATTGCAGCCATTAGAGAAGCAAAGCATTATAGACTAACCATTCCCTTTCAGTGCTTTCTTCAAAAAATTGAATTTCAAAGTTAGCTAGTAGGCCTAGGATCATTTTAACTCTAAAATTAAAATTTTATTATGCTTCTAACCTTTTTCAAAATTCAGATCAAGTATTATGTGTAGCATGATTTGGAGTGTCTTTAGGTTTAGTTAAAGGCTCTTTACTTCTATTCTGTTTTCCTATCTCAGAACGCTATCAATTTATTATTCACTCTCCAAAGAAACTTACTGGGTTGATTTCTGTTAGGGCCTATACATAATTTCAGGATCTTATTATTAAAATTTTAATAATACTTTTATATTTTTCAACAAGTGATCCACCAAATCAAAGATTTAATTTTCATAGTTGGGGTATCACCTTTATGTGTCACCTTATTGGGTTGAATTTAGCCATCTTTCATTTTCATCTTTTTCTTTAAGTTTCATTTTTACCTTGTGTTTACCTGTGTGATTATACTTTTTCAAGGCAAAATGTCTACCCAGAGAGAGTACAAGGTCGCTGAAGCATGTGCTGTGCTTTGACAAGTTTTAAATTAATGTAATATAACATAGAGTTCTTTAGTTCTAATATGTGTCTCTTCCCTAAAGGATCACAACACTGACCTCTTCCTCTTTTCTAAAAGTCGAAGCAAGAATGTGAATGAGATATACTTAGTACGATGGAGGGATTAGCCGGTGTGGCCAGATTAACAAGAGCAAGTCTAGTATAATAAATACGATTAAAGATATGCGCACGTTTAGAAATATTAAAAAAAAGATTCTATTGTTGGAGGGATTTACTTGACTTATAGAGAATTATTCCAGTTTTTAAGATTTTCGTATTGTAGTTAAAAATTTAAGATTATCCAATTTATATAATTATAAAGACATATTTTTTACATATATTGTGATAATTATAATCCATTATCTTCGAATACGAGTTGACTCCCTCATTCGCTGAATTGTCAAAATATTGCGACAGGAATTTGTTACCTTTTGTATGGAATATGTATCGCATTGCCTAAAGCCGATTAAATGCCAAAATTAAGTTGAATTTAAAATACTGGATTTTTAATCAAAATGCAACCCCTCTAAAAAAAAAAAAAAAAAAAACTGCTCTATTGTACTTCCAATGATTTTCGCCAAAGTTAGTTTTCTTTGAGGGCAATGAAACTGATAAGTTCGCTTATAAAACCTTCATTTCAAATTTAAGTTCCTTAATTACAGAAAAATTAAAATGAATCCATTAAACTTCACTGCTTAAAATAATTAAGGTTAGCATTTACCCTTCTGATGTCAGAATACTTCTATTAAGTACCCACCAATAATATATAAACGCTCTTGAAGTTCTAGATAAGAATTGTAAACGAAAAATTTCTCATGAATAATGAAAAAAAAATAATTTCTGACGTAAAACTTGCATTTGACCAACGGAATTAAAATGCAATCAGGTAAATTGCATCAAATGATATATTCAGAACATTAATATAATATACCGAAGAGTTTATAACCTTCAAATAAAATCATATGAGGAGTCTTACCTACAGGGTTAGTAGTGCTTAGCCACATAGTTTTATCCAAATTACCTAATGTGGTAGTAAAAGAATTACTCGCAAGTTTGAACATCAATTAACCCTGATTTAAACCAAATATTTGATAACTATAATGAAATTAAATCAAAAATATGTTTATTATTGAAATTTCATTAATAAAGTCAATTCAAGCAATTCCTCCCGCATAATATTTTTTTTCCCAAAATTTAAAAATTAAATCTTTTGTATAATATTAATATCAATGTTAAAATTAATTGAAAAATCAAAGGACAAATGAGTCCTTAAAAATCTAATAATAGGCCTGACTCAAGCAGAATTTCAAAACTCATAATGTGGAAATGAAGCTTCTCAAAGTATTGATTCTTCCACTTCTGGAAAAAAGAAAAAAATCAAATTGAATATTCATTATTTTGTTCATTCCAGGCCAAATAGATGTCCAGCTACCGTGTATATTCCAACAAAAGATTTAAGAATAAAAAGGTGTGAAATGATAAAAATTTTATCACGCATTTTTTTCTTAATATTGGGCGTGTACTTTCAGCACAAAGCAAAGTACCTCAACTTATTGCAATAAAAAAGTATATAATGAGTATAAAACAAAACTTGATGTTTTCGGCTATAATTGGATTGTTTAGCTGTTTGCGTATTGTTTGAACAAATTTAATTTGTTGCCATCCATTACTATATTTGGAATAGTGGAAAAGTTGATTCAGCTTCGTTCGATGCCTAGGTGACTGTTTGTTGGGCTCAACAAAGGGCCTACATTTTTTTAAAAGATAGTTGTTTGTCAAACCAATAATCTGTAGAAACATATTATTCAAAACACCATACCACGATATAAAAAACCTATTTAGTTATTACACCCGCAGGTTTAAAGAGACGTTTCTGATGATATATGAACCACGAGGTTCTGGTCTCTCAACTCTTCCTCTCTGATTGATGAGGACTCTTCAATTAAGTCTAAAGATAAGTTCGATAGATCAGCTCTAATTATTTAAAAAATGAAAATCTTACAAAATGGCCTGATTCTCGCTAGAAGAGACGTGATAACGCATTTTAGGTATCTGATGTTTTATAGCCAAGATTAATAGAGTTATCCTCAACTAGAGTGATTTAAATGTATGAGTGAATACGGCTGTCTTTATAAGGTTTTAATGAGTATTGGTTCTGTTAGTCAATTTAAATATTGAACTAATATTTACATAACGAATAATCAGATAAGATTTTTACTGATCCACCTCGCAATTGTCAAGAAATCAAAACCTCAATAATTCATACCTTCAAATCAAAAACTAAATCAAATCAATGTCAGTCCGGTATAACCTATTACCTTTGGTTAATGCAGTCTGTAAATCCGTACATTTCTTATTTCCAGGTCTTTTAAAGCCACTTCGAGCAATTCAGAGATAAGAGCAAGAGGATTAGAAAAATGTGCAATTGGAGTACCTTAAGTAGTTTGAAGGCAGGGCCCCTCTTAACAAGTATTCAGTCCGCCCTAGACAAAAAAATTCACCTAAAAAGCCAATGGAAATTATTATATATATATATAATATATATATTATATATATATAAATATATTAATATATATAATATATATAACGTATATATATATATTAGTATTATATATATATATATAATATATATATACTATATATATTATATATATTAATATATAATATATAATATATTATTATTTATAATGTTATTACACTAGCACTTTTGTTTCCCGGTTGAGCGGGGTTACTAGTAGTTGCCGTACAGGGCCTTCACTCATTTCACAAACCCCCCCTCATCTTGCCCTCACCCACCTCCTCCAGCTCCCTCTATCCCTGCGCCAGACTCCATACCCTATTCCTCTCCCCATCCCCTCTCCCTATCCAACATCATCCTTTATTCACATCCACTCCACTCCTTCTTGGTTGTCCTCCCCCTTCCTCTCCTTCCATACCCCTCCGCCTCCCCAAACTCTTCTAACCACTCTCTTGCTCCTTCCATCCACTAAATTGCCCCATACCATGTTAACATCCCTCTCGGCTGGGATTCCACCTAGACCCTTCCTCAAATCCAACACCCTCTCCTCCACCCTATTCTGAATCCTCTCCCTGCTAGCGCTAACCCCACAAACCGCTCTTAAAACTCCTTCATCTCAAATACTTCTCAAGCTTTTTCCTGGACCAGGTTGGCATTCAACCCCCACGGTTCACACCCCATACAACTCCGCTGGTACACAGATTTTTTTCGAACATTAACTCATCTTAACTAACTTTCCGTGGATTAGATCCCCCCCCCTCCCCCACCCTTCCCCCGCCCCATTATCCAACATAATTCCTCAGGCCACTCAACTTATGAGTTTCGGGCTAAAATGCAATGCCCCTAATCCCGTGTTCACCCCATTCTAGTCTCTCTATATCTCCTCCTTCATCCCTCCCCCCTTACCCAACTCTCATCCCTAAGATCTAAAATCTTACTTCTTCCAGAATAGTCTACCCCCTACTAACCTCCAACCCTCCCCCCTCCTCACTCCCCTCTCCTTCCTCAACACACTAACACTTACTTCCTTACCTTGGATTAGTGTTTTAAGCCCCTATTTGGTCACACACCTCTTCAAACTCCCTCACAAAATACCTCAGCCCTTCCCGCGTTCTTCGCCACTAGGCCAGTATCATCCGCAAACAGTATCATGTTCACTTCCCTTCCTATCATTCCCATTCTCAATTCCACCCCCCACCCCCTCCCTCACCATTCCTCTGCACACACTCTCCATAAAAAAATTGAATTGAATACCCATGGCGACATTACACACCCCTGCCCCAATCCACACACCATTCCCAAACAATTCACTCTCCCTCTAACACTCTCACACACATACTACTATTCTTCTTCCTATAAAAGCCCCTAATACCTTTCCCTAAATTACCCCCCATACTCCATTTTCCTCCAACACCCTCCCCATTTCACCCCTATTCACTCTTTTCATATGCTTTCTCTAATCTAAAAAAAACCATCCATACACTTTCCCTTTCCTCAATACTTTCTCTACAGCATCTTAGTGTAACACGTTTGGTCCCCACACACCTCTTCCTCCTAAAATCCTCCTGTTCTTCCCCACTCTCCCCTCCCGGTTAAACTCTTACTTCTCAATCATATTCTTAACCGTTTACACTTTTCCTGACCCACACTTAAAAGACTATATTAAAATACGAGTAGGGAACAGCACTAACTGCTCAAGGTATACCTATCCCCTTCCCCTATACAGGGAAGTCCAAACATCCATCCTCCCAATCCTGTGGTAACCTCCCCCACTCCCCAACATATGTTAGATAACCTTATTCAACAACCATTCTCCACCCCTTACCTCCTCTCTGGTAACATTCCATACTCACGCCCATCCAGCCCTGCAGACTTCCCTTTTTTTCCTTCACAGCCCTAAGTAATTTCCTCCATTTGAATTTCGTCCTCCCCTCCCTCCCACTTCATTTTCCATCCCTCACCTCGTGCATATCTTCCTCCCCTACCCCTCCCCCTTCATTCAATAGTCCACGAAAATACTCCCCCCATCCCTTCCTCACCCCTAATCCCCTCCTCCTATCATTCCCAATCCCCATCTCCTGCCCTTAATTATCCCTCTCCCCCAACCCCCTCTTTCCTCTTCCTTTTGTTTTAATTAATTTCCTCTTTCCAGAAACATCTTATATTCCGTCCATTCAAAATTCCCTACTTTCTACACCATTTCCTTTTGCTCTCTCCTTCGCCCTATCCCCGCCCCTCTTCCCACTCTAACCCTCTATGATTCTCCCAGTATCTCTCTTCCCCTACCTCCCAATACCATTTACAAGAGCCTCCTTTCCTTTTCACCACCTCTTTCACCTCCGTCACTCCACCACTCATCCTTTCCTTTCTCTGCCTTGCACCCACCTTTTTTACTCCAATACCCTCTCTTAGCCTCTCGTCACATACTGCCCTTCTCTAAACTCTCCACTCCCCCCCACCCTCCAATTCCCGTCCCTCTCACGTTCTCCACCTCGGTCCTCCATACCTCTCCTAAACTCCTCTTACATGCTATCTCCTCCAATTTTTCCATCCATCTCCACTCTCCTCTTCTCCTCTTTCCCTCACCATCTCCTCTCCCCCAACCCTATCCTGGCAATCACCAAATTAGGTGGATCCGATATCACCCTCCCCGCCCCTCTAAACACCATTACATCTAATAAGTCTACCCTCTATCTTTGCCATTTACACAACACATAATCTAGAAAATCGCCTTCCCCCCCCGTTTTCTTCACTCTTCCATGTTATATCTTGTGTACCTTTTTTTTTTAAAGCACCGATCCCCACTTCATTCTTCTTTTCAACACACAACTCTAATCAGACTTTCTCCATTCTCATTCCTCTCTCCCAGCCCCAAAAGGGTATATATATATATAAATATAGATATATATATATATTATACTATAATATATATAATATATTATAATATAATTATATATATATATAGATATATAATATATATTAATATAGTTTTTTTTCGTTTTTTTTTGTTATGTCGTTGTCTGCCCGCGTTCTAGCCAACTAGAGGCCGCCCTACATTATTCTGCCGCCCTAGTGCAGAGTCTTTGCCTAGTATTTGACCTAGCCATGTTAAGAGACCCTGATTGATGGTTATGCATAAAATAATCTGAAGATGATTGAACAGATTGAAAAAAATTCAAAGGTCTGGTATTAAGAGTTCAAAGACGAAAAATATCATATAGATCTTCCATGGATTGAAGATAAGCTTCCCTTGTTGCCCTCAAACCTATAACATTGCTCTTTCAGTAGTAATAGTAGTTCATGAAAGAAGAGCTAGGAGCCTAATTAATAAAAAAACGATGCATGAAATCTCATTTAGCAACATGTTACCGATGGTATACATTGAAAGAGTTTCAGTACGGGATCTCCCTCTGAAATATTTAAAAAAAATTATTGTTGGGTTTACTTCACCCAGGATACCTTTTATCAAACTGATATCAGGAACTCAAATGTATCAATCATAATGGGGTTAAGCCTGTGTGTTTAACTTTCTCCTTAAAACTAACTCCCTTTCCATCCCTTTAAATGACGCAGCTTTGCGACCAGATTCTTATGTCTTCCTTATTAGGACACATTTTTTCCGGTTCAGATCAAATCAGTTTGTTATGCTATCAGATAAAAAGCAAGCCTTCCTTCAGATAAGGTTAAAATCTAAAAATAAAGAACCGCCAATCGCTTTTCGCCTCTTTTTTGGAGAAGTCAGTACTATGTCAATGTTAAAAGACTGAATCGCAATATTTACTTCAACGTATTTTGTTTGGTTTCACATCCCTCACCTTTCATCCTAATTAATTCATCAGCATCATGATCAGTCTATAAGGATGATGCATGCTTCGAAATCTATTGAGAAAACTCTTTGCTTTGATAAAATAATTATTTGTGGAAAGCTCCACACAAAAACATTTTAAGGAACTTTATAATGAATGCAACCACAAGAATGGGAAGATGCGTCGGTTTCCATATCAGAAGTTGATGGGACTCTAATAGCAATGGAATCAGAATTATAGAGCGTTTATGGAAGAAAGAGCGGTAGGAAATAGTTCAACATCAGAATCAGAAAAAGATAAGGTTTCTGGAAAAGTTAATCCTCTTTTTTTTATTCCGTCTTTACAGATAAGTTAAAACTAGCACTTCCAAATTTTCTTCCGTTTAAAATGCTGATGCAAATACCAAAAAGATTGTTGTTATCAGCAGTCTGTCCAATGTTTTGGACTTTAAATATCTTTTTTACCTGTAACTTTAAGAGGTCGTAATAATTAGGAAATTTATGGCAATTAGGTTCTTCATTATGCGTGGTGATTAGCATGAAAAGGGTTTCCCTCTGATGTTTTAGTTTATCTGCCTCCTGTTTTTCAGAGTAAGTAATTTGCACAATAATTGAAATTTGAAACGTTGCTTTCTCACCTGCATCATCAAACTCTTTATTCGTATTTTATGTGTGACGCTTCAACATCCTGTTATATTTTTGCAAGTTTATAGGGTGAGTAGGCAAACGGGTCCAGTTAAATGTTTTCCCAAAGGCCAAGGTGCCTCCCCCTCATAATCTCTTAGGCGTTTGCCCCTGGCAGCGGTTGTTGTCTGTGTTTTATTTTTCAAGAGTATCAAGTAATCAAATTTATCATTAATTTCCTAATGTTCACGTATTAGCAAAATAAAGGTGGTTTTAGTAGATGCTCAAATAGTTCTTTTCATGGCTGCTGTCCGGAAAAGCGTAAAAATAAATATTTTTGTAAATAATAGTCTCAAAGAAAAACTTTATATAAAATCAAAAAACAAGTTGAGCAAGAGTATAAAGTATCAATTCTTATGCTTTCATCAAACCTGTCTATATATCTATATTATTTATCAAATCAAATTGCAAGATGCAGTAGATAAGTCCTTTCCTTCTCTTTCCGTTAATTTTAAGCTCATTTACCAAGTGATTTTATTATCATATATATTGATGCATACTCAATCATCAGCTACTGTAAAAGATTCCAATGCTACGAAAAAATTTAATTATTTCTTGACGCGTGATTGAATTTATGTCTTTAACTTTTGAAAAGTCTAATACTTTATCTCGGAGATGATCTTGACTGCTTGTATTGCCAATTGGAGTCTCTCATCTTGGATTAACGGTCTTAGTGCATATTTAAAAGGTGGAGTTATCTCCTAAACTTTGAAGGTTTGCTTAGCATGAAAAATGTGTGGAGCTTTCTAAGCTCTTCAAAGTTCTCACGGTGCAATCTTTTGCAGCAATCTTCTTATTACTACATCAATCATGTTTGCTCCCACATATGAACTTTTGTATGAGAAACAAGCGCTTCTTCTCTCTTATTGTGAATTTATAGTTAAAACTGTGGCCTTGCATCTATACTAAAATGCTCAAAAACTACAGAAAAGTTTAATATCGTTTATTGAATCTTGAGGGAGAAATATATGCGTGTGTTGAATGTCTTATTATAAGCACTGGATAGTAAAACACATATCCAGAGCAAAGCCTAAAGCATTACAAGTATTTAAGTTTGGGCTCCAACATTCAAGCAATCAGACTATAAAAAATTCATCCATTAATATTCTGTAAATTTCAGAAAACTGCAAACTCCAGCTTTAAATTTTAACAGGTGTCCATAGATGGTAAAGATTTAAGAAATGAATTTGTTTTAAATATTTGTCCATTCTATTTTTTATTTATTCTTAGTCTCTATCTATTTCCAATACTCACTCTTATTATTATTTACTAAATTCCATTATATTATTATTAATTCATTTTCTTAAATTATATATATATTGATTATTATGTGATAAATTTTTTTAATATTTTTAATCTGTATGTGTTAGTCCTTTAGTCATTCATCCTTTCTCATTCTTTCATTCTTTGATTTTGTATTTGAATTATATCAGTCGAAACACATTTTATTTTTTAGGGTGATTTTTTTGTGTATATATAGGGTAGACATTTATTTTAACAACATTTGGACTATATTTTATTTTAATTATTTCATTATTATTTTATTATTAGATGATTTGATCTAGGAAACTGAGCCTTGTGGTTTATACTATTATATTTATTATATCTATCTTCTAGATTGATTTTTAATCTTGTATTTATTATTATATTATTATTTATTATTATTTGATATTATTTATCCTCTTAATGTATATATAATATATATATTATTTGTCTTTTATCCTTTTTAATCTATACAAGTTGTTATTTTCCTCTTCGAAATAATTCCAAGAGTTCAGCCTCCCAATTAATAGATTTCTCCAAAGGTCGCCTTGTGATTTTGCAAAAGGTTTCGTGGACCTACATACGCCTAACATATTACAATTTCCCCTTACACCTCTATATATTCCTTGTTTTACTCATTTTTATTAGTTTGTTTCGTGAGTGGTAAGACTGCAAGCTCACAAGAAAATGCCCCACATGGTATGCTGTCAAACTCTTTGAGAGCAGCTCGATGTCTGCGCCAGTGGGCGAAAGATTCGCATAGCAGAGCGGGACGGCTGTTAAGTTGCGGTGGTATTGTACTCGACTCTCCCCTAATCTTTCATGCTACCACCTTCTTTCCTGCACATGGCTATCTGTGATGTCTGTTGCTACTTAATATGCATATTGTCCTCTCCCCGTGACTGCTCATCTCGTATTATGTTTTAGGTACTCAAACTCTCCATATTCATTGCTCATTTTTTTCCATGAGGATCGCTTTCAAATCTGCCTGCCCCGTTTCTAAACCGGGCCTTTCTAATTTTCCTCCGTGCTCCTTGTTTCGAGAGCTCGATCTGTCTATGTATTTTCGTCAGTTATATCGTTGTAATGGCGATACCATGTATTTGGCGGCAATGTACTAGTCCTTCTAGCAGGATGATTAATATTGCTTGTTAGTTGAGGGAGCTTTATTCTAAGAGGTAGGATTGAAGAATTTTCTCAGTCTATGATTCTTGCGCGACATGATGAGATCTGCTGTAATCAAAGTTTTGATGTCGTAAGGGACCAGAAGTGAATTGTCCGTCCGTTTGGTGTTTCTTGAACTATGAAAACAATAATATATGTGCTATAAACGCTGAAACGGCGGAGATATTGAAAAAATAAGTTTATGCTTCTCGTGCCTTTGCTATAACAAAACATTTCGTGTGAATGATCTCGCTATCAACTCTTTTGAAAAGATGCGCTCATAACCATATTTTATTGTGCTTCAAATAACCTCAACGTATAAACCATAGCAATCTGTTGGAGTGTGTGCAGAACTGCACTCTCAAAAAATCAACCCCTTTCTTGCCCTATATATAATCTTGCCTTCTCTAACATATTTTTACTTTGTTTTTCGTAACTGTTGCTTGTTGGGTGCTGGCAGTTTTTTTTGTTTTTGTTCTGTGACATTTTATTTATTAATTATGCAAATTACATGATGGCTGGAGATTATGAGCGATGATATGAGATGATTGGTTTGATATTTGCACCAATTTGGATGAGTGACATTCTTGTTCTAACTGTTATGTAAACCAAAAGCTTATTTCGATAGACTTTTTTGTGTCTTGGTTGTGAATGTTTCGACTTATTCTTTTACATGAAATATATTACTCATCTTTTTGTTGAAGTGATGGCGTTAAACTATTTATACACTATGTTTTTGAAAAAACATGATAAACTTCAAAGAGTATTTTATATCTTTAGTTGATAAGTCCTTAACTTAGTAGTTGATTTAGTTTGCACATTACTTGATAACGTGCTGTATACCTCGACTTGGAGCCCAGTACGTCAACATGCGTTATATATTGAGATCGATAGTCACAGAAAAAAGTCAAGGTCTGTTTGCGTTGTGCTTATGTTTCATATGCGTAATCCTCATGTCACTTTTATTTTAAATACTTATTACATGAATGGATGCTGTACGATCTGGAATGTGAGGGTGTAGGTTGTAGCGCAGAGGGCTTCAAGTGGGTCAGTGTGGGGAATTTTCTGTGCATACCCAGCTTTTGATCTATTCTGTTTATGGATTTAGGATAGTTAACATCACATTGATTATCAAATATATGGTCGTGATTTGCAGGTATTTTAATGCTGTGGGGTGGATAGGTTCAATCTAAGGGACCTTCTTTTTCTATTTATTTTTCTTTCGAACGATTCAGTATCCATTGACCTAAGCACTTAAATAACTAATTTATTGGTTTTTTACTTCAATCCTTACACTTCTCACTCTAAAATATTATATTAATCTTTTAGTATGCTATGCTCTATTACTTATGCACCATATGCAACTTTGTGATACCCATCTGTTAGTGAAACCGAAGTCAGAGGACTTTGTTTAAAATCCAGAGAAATATTTTTGCAGCAACCAATTTTGCTAGAATTAGTAACTAGTGAGGTTGGTTTGCCTTTTATGAACTTTTGCGTGATTCATTTAGTTCTTTCTTTTGTGTTATACCCTTTTTCTGAGTTCGGCTGTATATTAGAGAGAAAATAATATATTAGTAATGATAAGTTAAAATTTATAAATGAGTAATAATAATATGAGAGTATGGAGGAAAAAGAGACACCAAATTACACTAATTTAGGAGCTTTGTGATAGTTGAGTGTTTTTTCCTAAAGATGAGAATAAGAGAAAGATAATGGTTTTTTAGTGACCATAAGAAGAACTTGTATTCGGTTATTTTAGTTATTTGGGGTTTGGTACTTCCCAGGAACCTATAATATATTTCTCTCACTGGGTGTTATCGCTTTCGATTGATTTTTTTGGTGCTATGAAGCGGTTATTGAATATGTGTTTAGACACTATTGGATGATTTTGTGTTTCTTTTCGAGGTTTGGTGATAGAAGTCGAAATGATGTGTTTTTGATAGTATTGTTGTTTGTTGTTGTATATTTTATGTTAAATTTCATTGATCGGGTTTAGTTCGATTAATATTGGTGTGAGATTTATCGTTGAATTACTTATTTATGGTTCTAACTTTTTCTTTTTCTATTGTTTTTAAATTTAATGTTAGTGCTGCGGCTATGGGTAATAATTGTTAATTTGGAACGACTTATATAGGTGATACGAACTAAAGTTGAAGTGTACACAGTTTACAACTATACGTCCAAGTATATTATAATTATAAGGCGTCTTTTAATTAGACAAATTTGTATTTAATTTCGCCCCAGTTAATAGTGTACTAGTATTAATTAGTGAGTTACAGTTTATGTGGATATATCTAGGATGAAACAAGACCAATACTAGGAAATAAGTCTATATGTTGTAATTAGAGAGTGCTCGGCAAGAAAAATAAAATAATGATTATCGAGATCGTTAATAAGCTCTTATAAGTTGTGTAACTGTTGATTAACCCTACGACCAATTTTCAATATTAAAGGCTTTGATATTGAGAGAGCTAAATTCTCTTAAGGAGAAGAGGGCAAAGCATTGAAGGATGGATAGCCAAGTTTAATGGTTGAGTTAGAAATTAGTCCAAGCGGTAGATACAAAAAGATGCTCACAAGATAGAGGCTATATGGTATACTATTACAGGTTGTGGATATGCCTTTCATCGTAAAAGAATCTCCAATAATAAGTAGTGCGAATTGGCTTTTATGCCAGGGACATCGTGAAGCAGGTGACCCTATTGGAACCATGCCAGTTCATAACCACCTCCTCAAAACCAAGAACACCTCTTCTGTGAGCTTTGTCAGATGTTACTAAAATATAATATGCATAGAGAGTTTTCAAAAGCACAGATCACTTTGTCCTCCCTCTGTTGTGAATATCCCCACTCAATGGATACCTTGTTTGTCAGCGCCTCCTCGGGAGATGAAATACACAGGAATCAATGCGCTAATTTAACTTTAAAAGGGGTATGCTAATAACGGTTAGTAAGAGGAAAACATGAAGGTAAATTGAACAGTTGTATAAGAGAGTAGAGGATATGAAATTTATATAATGGAAGGGACTAATTACCCTCAATAGGTGAATACATATTTTAAAGTGAAAACTTATTATAATGATGGAAGGAAAGCCTAGCGACTAATTAACCTGTTATCTCTACTACAGATACCTGAGTAAAATTAAGGGATATATCTGGAGTATTTAACTTACTCTGCTTATTGACCCTCTATCTATTATATTATATTCTCATGTGCGATTTTAAGTAATATATCATTGAAAAATGAAAGGGTTATGAGATGACCCTATTGTAACTTGATATGATAATGGAAAGTGTTGAGGGAGTGATGCCATCAAGAACCAATTATCCCGAATAATGATTCAGTTGGTGCTGGCCACCGAATTAATTCGTAATAATCCTATAATATAATTGCTTAAGTGGTACATTATAGTGCGTATACTTATAATTGTTATACTGTATTTGTGATATAATTATATGCAATATTTGTTAATACTACTGTATATATCTTGTGTTAGCTGTTTTAGATCGGAGATTGGTCATAAGATATAATGCGGACCTCTCAATGATATGGATATGTTGTTTTGGTACCGAACTCGACTGAATTATATGGTTGCCACCTCCGATTTGCAGTCTAGGCTAGGATCCTCTCGCAACATATATACAATCAACATCCAGTATTATGCGAGTAAGGCAGGGCTAGTAGTATGAGGAAGTGCCATGTAATTGGTATAATATTCTCTGCCACTATAGGCCTCTCGTATGCAAATTGAGAAACAAGCATAACCTAGTGAACTGTAAATATATTGAATTGAATCATTGATTCCCTAATCAATGTAGATACGGAAAAGTCAAAATGGATTTTGATGGATTTGGAAGTGTGTTTGTAATAAAGCGTTTTTTGTTGGAGGGTTAATTAAAAGATGGAGGGTTAATGAGAGAGGTGGCGGAGGTGCGGTTAATACGGGTACGAGCCGGATTGCAGATCTGCGCTTAATTATGAGAGTGAATCTTTGTACTTAATCACGGTGATCCTAAAGACGCCAGATAGTCAAATGCTTGTACTTCGCTCTTTAGCTATTTTAAGTGGTGGGGTGATATGATGAGAGGAGCACTAGTTGAATAGAATATCTCCGCAGCACGTTCGTTCGAAGTCCTGATTATTTTAGAAATATTGCGTCGTAATCGAACAAATAGTTGTTTTCGGGGCTCAGATAAGGGGATTAGCGACGAGGTGGTCGTTTACGTAGAAAGTGAGCTTTCGCTCTCTTTTCTTTTTTCTCTGCTCCGCGCGCACCGTCCTGATTATATCTCTGCTGCTGTGTCGGACTCACAACGTGCACTGTTGTGCAACTCTTGCTCCTGATGTTGATTCGCTTACTGTATCTGTGTTAGAGGTATGTGCTTTCCTCTTGCTTGCTTAAGCCATAACTATGTGCCTGCGAATGCAAGTAAGTTACAAGTGGTGGCATGTCGCCACATGTCTGATGCCGATATTTTAGCATCTTCGTTCGTCTCTTATAGAGGGTAGTTTGTTGGGTCTGTGTATTAGAAAAGTGATGTGTGGAATCCACAAGTGCTCTCTACTATACCTGTGGATAGAGCGCCACAACCAAATGGAATGCGAGTAGAAAAGTGTAGGTCGAGGTAGAATGTTCATTAGAATACTTCAAACTGATGTATTCATGGAAGTTCTTCCTTAAGAGCCTTTTTCACAACAGGCGCTTGCAGGATGCATAGAGGTTTAATAGGAAGCTTCAGTATGGACCACAAGGCTCACTCCGATTAGTGATTTAGTGGTATGGTGTTTTTGGTCTTGGTCTCTCTGGTGCTGTTTTGCGCTTGGCTTCTCGTAATGAAAATCCAACAACTCTGCGCCTAGTAGCTTTCCTACGCCTGCGCTCATGTGTGGCTATGCACTGATAGGACAGCGTGAGATGTAATAAAATAGATGGTGTCAATGGGTTGATTTTGTGTTTTAGGGATAGGTGAACCTGTCGGTCAACTCTCGGGCTTGGAGAGTGTATGCGGGGAGCAGGGTCTTCCTGTCTCTGTTTTTATCCTTGTTATTTTTTCAATTGGGGTATAGGGGTATACGGGTCTTTCACCTGTGAGCTTATGTATTATGAAAAGAATTCCGATCGTTTGGAGTAAACCTCTAGTTTTTGATCTTCGCTTCATCCGTTCGGATCTGAAGATAGGCTCAGGACAAATTCAGTGCGATCTGGTCTACAGTAACATCGCGTTGTGATCGAAGGCGTAGGTGCTCACCTTTAAGTACCTCTTGCATCGTCACGAATGTGCAATGAGCCCTCCCTGGATGTGTACGGAGGGTGCCTACTGAGTATAGTAACAGCGGATCGAATCTTAGGCGTTCAGCTTGTTCGATGTTGACCTCAATGCATTGACATAGGCGAATCTGATACTGAGTTTGAAGGAAATAAAAATTGGTTTGACATTATTGATCCAGTCCTCTATATATATATATTTAGAAACAGGAAAGAAAAACGAGAATTATAATTTAATAATCCACCGGGTATGTGCCTAAACTGCCGGGTGAAGTGTTTTTTTTGAATAGAGTAACGGTGTATGATTACAAAGTGAGATAGTCTCAGAGTGCTGTATATAAAGAGAATATAAAACAACTTTATTCAAGAAATTAAAAAGAGTTAAAGAGGACATACTCATACTCCTAGATGTGGTGAATGAGGTCTCATCTGGTATCGGTAGGGGAAGATATATTTATCAGAATTATGAAGGTGTGAATTCAGAACTTTGCCCCAGCGCCCATATACTTAGCATAAGCTGTTATCCGGTGATTATGTTGTTTTCAACTTATTTTAGGTTGTACAGCACAGCCGTTGGGTTTCAGGGTTTTGCTCTCTCATGCTCAGTATTGCGTACTCTGGGCCTATCTGTATGATTATCTTTAGAAGAGATCGGTATACCTAAGTTGAGAGTGACAAACCTTACGGGAAAGATTATTGTAAAAACTAACTTGGAACCTACAGCGGTAATACTTTGTTTAATTTAGTAGGATATAAGTCCGTGGGGAATAATTAGGGGTTTCAAAACACCACATACATGAGTGAGGAGAACTTCATCTTACAGAGTCTGGGAAGGTGGAATTGGCCATTGTGAGCGAAGGAGTATGCAGAAGATGAATCCAAGATAAAACTGTTCGCTATGCTCTATATTGATGCGTGTGCGTTGAATATAATGAGCTCACACTTTTGGC
Source organism: Trachelipus rathkii (assembly GCA_015478945.1). NCBI lineage: Eukaryota > Metazoa > Arthropoda > Malacostraca > Isopoda > Trachelipodidae > Trachelipus > Trachelipus rathkii. The sequence continues at coordinate 54,067 of JABUQX010023461.1, forward strand.
GGTTGTTTGCCCACATATAGAATATCGTTATGTTGTGTATATTCGCCTTTTAACATATTACACGTACTTAAAAGGCGGGTCCACTCTAACAGATAAGGTACAGCCTGTGATGTTAACCACCCTCAAGAGACTTCTGCCCCTCCCATTAGCCTTAGAACTTATACAGCTAGATTCGGTCTGGCTTCGGTATTCGAAGAGCGGCCATCATTGGGTAGAACTCCACTCTCAACTAACAATATCAATGTTAAATATCAGTGTCATAGACCGTTGTATATACCTTTGCTTGTGTATTATATATAATTAATTCCTATCTTAAGGTATGATTACATGCTATCAAAGTCATTTTATGCACCTTATCACCGTTTCATTCTGCTAAAATAATTATAAATTCTCTTATATATAAATAAAACTAGTTTACGTATTATAAATAAATAAGGTCTAACATTTATTTGCACCGGGAAAATAAGATAAAGCGAGATTAGTAGTATCACGGCCCCGCGGACTATGCGATTACCACTAAAGAAGAAAGATTCCTTATAACTCATCTTCATACCCTTCCTAGAATACTTATTTTCGTCCCCCTGGACCATTTTAAAGAAAATATCATTGTGCACAAAACTCATTTACAAATTTCCATAAATGGTGCTCTCCTGCACAGTGGTGTATTCTGTTAAACCCCAGCCGCAACACATAAGTCATGACATACAACTGCGTTTTTCATTCACAACTTAACGATAACCATAAAAACCCAGCCACTCTCAACTTCTTTATTACACCTTCTGTCTCTACTGCTGACGCTTTAACCTTTCTGATTGCTACATTTAAATAAGCTATAAAGAGT
>JABUQX010023462.1:0-10000 GCA_015478945.1 Trachelipus rathkii
ACAAGAAACATTGATAGTAAAATCTGGAACACTTTCTTTATTTTTCTTATTTGTTATCCAGGTATGACCGGCTTCTTAAAAGTCACATGGAGAATGATGAAAACGCAGAACAAAATATTCGAGTGCTCCTATTCAGAATGAACTCGTTAGTTGGCTTCACAACATGTGGCTCCCGTGAACATAACTAGTGAAAACTCAGATGCGCCCTTTTTTCTCTATTTTAGATCGACCCAAGATATTTCTAAAACTGACCAATTGTCAGTAGTAATAAGATATGATATGTCTGCATCAATTACTATGAAAAGAAGCTTCAAATTAATGAAGCTCAATTCCGGGGTTTATCCCATAACAACAAAAGGCGAACGTTAGAAAGTGAAAAGGTTGTGGTAAGTTTTTGGAAAGCAATAATTTCAATTAAAAAAGTGCATGAAGGGGGCATGGCTGATGATTGTGCTGCTGTTAATGAGTGGGGGGAAGGTACATTAGGAAAACTGCAGACAAAATCACAGACAACTGGGCTACACAATGCACATGTTCTTCTTGTGTCTATTGGAGAGCAAAGATGATTGAACAACTACTACCAAAAAATTGATTGGTTTTTTATGATGTGATTAATGAGATATAGGGTATTTCAGTCAGAGTCTTCCAAGATGGCAATCACTGAAAGAAATTTCTTCAGAAACCTTCATGGTCAACAAAACTGTTAAAAGACTGTGCCCAACTAGATGGTCTTCGAGGTTCGATTGCTTTTTGGCAGTTAAAGTTAATTTCATTTATATTTTGAACTGTTTATCAAAAATCATCTCTAACTTCAATAAAGAGCTCTGAAGTGTATGATAAAATACGAATTCAATTAATTTCTCTATCTACTTTTTCACCTTATTTTTTAATTGTTTTAAAAGCCATTTTTTGCTCAATTATTAACATCCATCCTTTAACACTCCAAAATCAGATATATCCCTGGATGAAGCTTCATCTTTAGAACGGTGTGTGACAACTAAACCAGTTACGGGAAGAGTTTTACAAGCTAGTGGAAAGGCCCAGGAGATTGCAAGAACCTGGCAAATTGAGACTTCATTGTCTCCCCTACAACCGCCACAAAGCAAAGTGACAAGATTCTTTAATGAGCTTTCTAAAGATGTTTACTTCATTGGTCCTATCACAATTTCATGGTGAGGGTTTTTACAGAGCCATTGATATATCAGGGAATCAGAGGTACCAGAGTATGAGGAGAGGATGAAACACAGATTGTTTTGCTTTTTTGAGCCCAACAGCCCTTACAGAACAAACAGATAAAGAAGCTCATGGAAGTTGCTGAAAGTTTATACAAAAATATGAAGCGACGTGACAGTTTCTATAGTTACGGACTGTCCTGCTTCAGGAATGTTGTTGACAGTGAATAATAAAGAAAAGACACTGACAAAATAATACCAGTGGGCAGAATTTTGTTGAATTGAAAATAATATGTTGTCTTGTAGTATTCCAGACGTATATGTACAGCTTTTATAATGTTTCTGACACTCACAGTAACATATAAATTTTGACCTCTGCATTCGTTTTCTTTTTTTTTTTTTTTTTTTTTTTTTCAAACATTAAATTATTTTAAAAGATATTGAGAAAGCTACCATGACGACCGTAAGTTGAAGTGAAATTGCTGTAACTTAGCAATAGAGTATGGATCGGCGCCGGCCCACTGCGACTTGAAGAAATTAAGTGAGAAACACATTGTGATGCAAAGGACCAAGGGGATTAATGAGCATTTCGAAGACTATAAATGTCAAGTTAAAACGTAAGACAACTGTTTTGTACTTGTTTATTAGTTAGTTTTTCGCTTTACTTTAACAATAACAGTAATGTAAAAGTGTTTAAAAAATGCGCGCATGTCTTTACATATATATAGATATATATATATATATTATATAATATATGATATATATATATATATTATATATATATATATATATATATATATATATCATATATATATATATATATATTATATATTTAATATATATATATATAATATATATATATAATATATATATCCAATCTTTTTTCTCATTGTACTAAACTCTCTTTCTTTTGACATGTAATGTGATTTTTCTTTGATATGAACAGAAAACTTTTTTTGTCATCACGGTTCCAAAAACTCTATACACCCCGTCCATGACTAAAGGGGGGAGCACAAAATAAGTCGCGCGGGAGGGCGCAACTGACCTTAGTTACGCCACTGAATGGAAGGTTAGGTATGTCCTACTCAGTTTTCGTCATTTTTTCGAATGGTATAAGTGTGAAGCTCTTTATACAATAACGAGTTTTATTTTGGCTTTCATCACAATACATTTTTAGGGTCATGTTAATAATTGTTTTTTTTTACGGTTTTTTGGGAAGTTTGTTAATAATAATGAAAAAGTGAAATTTACCCTATGAAAGAGAAGATAAGTAATTCAATATTTACAGTAATTGGTGAGCTCGATAAATTTTTTAATTCTTTTTCTTTTTTAGATTTTTATTTTATATTTTTTAAGTTTTAACATTTTCTGTAGTTATTTAACTGTATTGGTGCTAAAAAAAATGTTCATGATTGTTCTTCAATATTTTAATTATTGTTATTTATGTTTCTTATGGTATTTAATTACATTACATTAAAACTAAGAGAATTAAATATTGTCAACCAGTGTGTGTTAAATTCAAAAACTACATGCGAGAGGTAACATAAATCATTATTTTAATTTGTAATTCATTGGATTGGTTTATTTAGGTTACGTTATGTCACGTTATGATTAAGTCAGGTAGGTTGTGGTTAGCTACGGTTAGGCTTAGGTTGGGTAGGTTAGGTTAGGTTAGGTGGTTTAGTTAGGTTAGGTTTAGGTAGGGTTAGGTTAGTTTAGGTTGGTTAGGTTAGGTTTCAGGTTGTTAGGTAGGTTAAGTTAAAATTAGGTTGGTAAGGCGTTACAATAGGTTAGATTGTGGGCGTAGAATTAAGCTTATAATTGCATTAGATAAGAAAGTTCAATTTTGTTAAAATAATATTTAATTTATATTCCACAGTTTGTGCTAATACTTCAATTTGCATTGGTGGAACAAAACATGACGTGGAAAGGACGTCGGAGTGCTTTATTAATATATCAAACTAAAAAACAAAAAGGGAATGGCACATAAAGATCGATTGCTTATATATTTGGAAGTATGCGTGGAGTAAACGAAATGAAGGAAAAAATCTATTTGCAATAATATTAAAGGATATTGCAGAATTTTAAACATTGTACATACAGACGTATAATATATATATACTAATATATATAATATAATATATATAATATAATATATTATATATATATATATATAAATATTATATATATATATATATATTATATAATTTATATATATACTTAATATATATATATATATATAGTTTATATAATTATATAACAGATGTAATGCTGACCATATCGTATTTCATCTTCCTTTAAAAGATGATCTACCATTATTTTCACATCTAATATTTACCAACTTTTTAAAAATTTAAACAAGTTGTAAAAATTTTACTAAAATTTTTAAATGAAATCCATCTAAACAAAATGTGGAAAACCTTTGAGAATCTATTTTGACTTTTAATCCAAATCGAAAATGGTTTTAAAGTTCATGGTTTTGCATTCTTATGAAATCTCTCACGATACTAGACATGATCCATATATTATAAGTATTATGTTGAAAATTCATATATATATTTAATACGGGCCTAGAGATGCAGTATGGTTTTTTATAAAATGTTTTTTCTTTATAATATATTATATAATATATATATATATATATATATAATATATATATATATTATAATATTATATAATCTCTCAAGTTTTAAATTTTCTATAAGATACACTATAATAAAAAACCAGGTTAAGAGATAGGAGGCAATAGGAGGAGCCTGCAAGATAACTGGAAAAGATTGCCATAATATATATAATACTGCTTTAAAGTTAAAGATAATTTTAAAGTGTGTTTAATCTGTCTCCAGGCGATTAGAGATACTTGTAAGGAGCTGCATTATATGCTCTTGGTTTTTATGGGCAGAAATTTTTTATAATATTTCACAAGTTGTATCTTGAGTAATAGAGGAAAGTTATTTTTTTGAATAGGGAAATTCTCAAGAACGAGAAATTCAGATAAAGACTAGCATTATTTCTTAGATAGTCTAATAATAGCTTAGAATAGCTAGCAGACTTAGTAGATAAATAAACAGAACAAATAAATTTAACCATTTATTTGCAAGAAAGCATAAGCCAATAAACGGAAAGTTCTAAAGGTTAAATTAGTATCACTAGAACAGACAAAGTTGTTGTAAACACCCGCAAATAACCACTTTTTTGAGTGAAAATTAAGGATATAGGTGGTAGAGGGAACATGAAAGTGGTTGCTATTTATGCGTTCAAACATTTGAGTTTCGGGTAAGAACAAGTACCTTAAAGAAGAGAGGCATTTATTGCTCAACAAAGTGGAAATTAAAAAGAAAAGACAAATATTAATGAAGAACCAAGACATTGATCCGGAGCAGTCCTAGAGTGTTCAGAAAATCAGTTTTAACTGTAATAACGAGAAATAAGGAGAGTGAAGCAACATCTTGACTTCTTTAAAGAAATTGAAGAGAATTAGTTGGAGGATGAGAGAGGACAAGTCGTGAAGCCATAGGCTCCACCTTATCAAGGAGAGCAGAATAAGTGGAACCACTTCAGATATGAGATGCATACTGCATACTAGAGTGACAACACCCCTATACCGAGCAAGCAACTGGGATGGTGAGATTTCCGGAGGAGCTACATAAAACCCAACCTCTTAATGTCCAAATGTGATCCTTCCATTTAAGATCAGGAGGAAAGGAAATGTCAAGAATATGACCAACAGAAGATATAAAAATATATATATATTATATATAAATATTATATATGATATATATATATACTATATAATATATATACTATATATTATATATATATATCAACATATATATATAATATAATATATATATATATATATATATATATATATATATATATATATATAAACAACCAACTATATAGCATGATTATTATACAATGAAATCTAAATGAGATATTCTCGAGTTTTAGGCTAGTTTTAACTACGAAATTTTTAAAAATATTTCTTTAAAAGCTTTAACTAATTAGTAATAATCTCTTTTGATTTATATTTTGTGATGGAAGAATTATTATTTTATAGAAAGTGAAAATTAGGTGTGCGAATTCACTTAAGATTTTAACGAAGAGTTCTTTGTCCTAATTCATAATATTTGACTCGAAGAATTTAAAATTTTTTTAAGAATTTAAGTGAAATTCCAGGTCACGTCAAGTAGGTTTTTATCTTCAAAAAATTTAAGAGCATAATTTACTAGAAGCAAAGTAGAGCCCATCATCTTTTGATATTTTATTAACTTTAGATTTTGGGTTATTTAGTTTGGGACGATAACATCAGAAAAAGAGATTTCCCAAAATCAGGAAAAGTCCCGCCAAAACGTAGGTGAATATCCCAAAGACCTTGAAGAAAGGCGCCAAATTCAAGAAAAGAATAAATACAAGGATAAAATGTTCCAGGACATTAAAGAGTGGAGCAATATCTTGGAAAACCTGGAAGAGAAGTGCAAAAGGGTAAGAGAAAAGTGGGAACATAGGGAAGATATGTGTCTTGAAATGAAAGAAATGAACGATAGTATGATAGAATTGCACAATACAATTGAAGATATGCGGAAATATCTAAGATTCCACAGCCCAGAAAGAAAGCCACAGAAACGGGAAGAGAAGTCCAAAAGCTTAAGAGAAAAGCGTCAAAATAAGGGAAAATTGCTTTTGCGTTTAAATGTAGAACTGCTTTCAATTATGGGAAAAATGGACAGAAACATGGTAGAAATGCACAGAAAAATTGAAGATACGCAACAGAAATCTAAGTCCCAAAGGTTTAAAATAGAAAAGCCCCAAAAAAGGGGAAGCAAGGCAAAATTATTGAGAGTAAAGCGTCCTAAAAATGGAAAGGAATCGCGTCTATTATGGAAGAGAGCGAGAATAAAATATGAAAGAATCAACAGAGGATAACTTGAAAAAATTCCCAAAACAATCAAACAAAATGCTCTGGAGAGGAAAAGACCCAGAAATAGGATAAAGTGGCAAAAATTAAGATGAAAAGATCTAAATCAATGAGACAGAAAATGCGCCGCTACCAAGATGGTAATAGGAATTGAGACACAAACCGCCGCCCGAAATAATCATGAAAGAATGCATCAGATATTGATGATCAGTACAATTCTACAGTCCCCAAATATTGAATGTGAAAACCCTAAGGTTGATTTGTAGTGAGAGTTATGTTAAGTCGCATAATCTGATGAGGGGGATGGTGAAGGGAGCGCTATGTCAAAATCTCTAGAAGAAAAGTACCACAATTATATGAAAGAAAATGCAATCCTACAATTGAAGATGCATCTAACTAGACAGTAAGTCACAGCACACACAGAAAATATTGGGAAGAACAATGCCGCAAAAGCATTTCTTAATACGATATGCGTCAGAACACACACAATACACACACACTGGTTAAACGAAAACATAACACACATCACACGCGCAGACAAGAATGCGAAAATGAAACAATGCACAGAATGAATTGAAATAGTGCTCTACATACGTCCTTCATAAACTGGAAATAAGTCTCAAAACTCTGGAAAAAATTGAAAGGGGTAATAAGATCTAAATATGGAAAAAATCTGACGAAAATATGAAAAATACGCAGATTTGAAAATATGCCTTCTAATATCTGGCAAACCTCCTAACGGATAGTGCTGTCAATTCCGCTCGGTAGCTAGAAATTACCATACTTTTAAGTAAGGTAAATTTGAAAAGACTAGCCTTCAACTTTTTAATGTCAGAAATGCTCTAAGAAGCGTTAGTTCTACTAAGCCTTTTTTTTTATAGTACGTATTTGAATTACTTTTTTAAATACAATGGATTACGAGAACCTGAAATACATTCAGATTAAAAGTGAATGATAATGTAATTTTCATTTTATTTCTATCACTTTAAGTTTGTTTACATTTTTAGGATTGGTAATAATATTGATGATTTATGGTCTTGTATTAAACTACTTTTGAAAACACCCTTTAGAACTTTAAAAGCAGAGACATTTATTGGAACTGACTAGCTCATTGTCGATACTTGACGAGTATTATATTAATAGTATATAGATACATAGTATATATCTATATATATAATATATATATTATACTATATATATTTAAATATATATATATACATATATATATTATAATAGTATATATAATCTATATTATATATATATATATATATTATATTATATATATATAATATATATATATATATAATATAGTATATATTATATATATATATATTATATAGTATAATATATGGGATTTTATTAACAGCTCGTCTATGGAATGAGTGAACTTTGCATTTAATATGTAGTCGTGGCGATGATAAGCCTTATAAAATTTTTGGCATCAAACGGACGAGCAAAGTTTATTTGTAACTTCCAAAATTTTTCATTTTAGAGTAGGTTCAACTTTGAAAAGAAAGTTAATAAATATATTTCTGAACTACAATCATGTTATCTTGATATTTCCCTGCTAGATGATTCAAAAGGACTACTGATGCTGGCGCAAATAATATTATCTCACATTGTTTCAGTCTCGAAACATTATTTTCAATATACTTCAATAATTTTAATAATTATGCTCTTTGAAGACTGCGAAAGGGAGTTAAGTCTCATGTATTTAACAAATTAAAGTTCATTGGTTAAGCAAATGAGTTAGAATAAACCTTTAACTAAATTAGTAGTGTAGTTAGTGTTTTGTCTTTTATTACTTGAAATGAAATTTTTGTAAAACGAAAAATTAGTAAAATTCATAGTTTCAAATTAAGTTTTATATAAAAAAAAAACAACTTTAGAAAAATGTGGAGTAATAAAGCCTGAGAATGAATACCTGATTAAATTTTACTTAAAAATAATCCAATCTTACACAAAAAACTCAACGCATACATGACACAAATCCCACAATTCTACAGATGTAGTATCTGACATACTATAGGGTGACGCAGCTAATTATAGAATTCCATTTTCATCCTCATATATGTATATATATAACTATCATTTATATACGAATATATATATAATAAATATATATAGAGTATATTAATTATATATATATATATTACACTACATAGTATGTATAAAAATATATATATATCTTTTTTTTTTCTAACATTTCTTTCGATTTAAAAACAAAATTAGTTTGATATGATTTAAAATAATTTTATTGGTAGTTACAGTACCATGCATAACCCTGAGTCGTACATATTTTATTTATTTATTTTTATTCTTTTTGGTAATATTTTAATTTTATGTAACCTAATATGAACGGAGTCAACCACTTCAATCATAAACATACTGTTAATATAATTTATCTGTTATAATATTATATATGTTTTCATAGTATATTATTATAGTATATTATATATATTAATATATAATTCGCTACAGGTTAGTTCAAGAATTAGAAATTCAGATAAAGATTTGTAGTATTTTTGCAGTTATAGACGATAGTAGAATATCTCTAGACTTACAGATAAATAACATGAACAAATTAAATTGAACCATTTTTGATGTACCAGAAAGAGTAAGCCAATAAGCGAAAAGTTCTAAAGGCTAAATTAGTATCACTAGGACAGACAACGTCGTTGTAATGTAATACATATGAGTTTTAGGTGCGGTGCGGGTCGGTTCGGACCGGTGCAGTGCAATTAAGTGTGTTCGATAGCTATATATTATATATATATATACTATATACTATATATACTATATAGTTGTCTTTTATATAACTAATAATATCATATATACATATATATACCATAGAATATATAATTTAATTGAATGATATATATATATATATATATATATATATATATATATTGTATCTCTGATTGTTGCAGAGAAAACATGGTAGATTTACATATCTTAAAAAGACACTTCCTTCATCAATCTACTCCACGTAATCTTCCATCTTCCACACAACTATAATATCTTCTTCGAAAATACATCTCAAATCTTCTTCTGTTGCTAATATTCTTGGCATTTCCTTTTCTCCTGATCTTAATTGGGTGTGTGAATACAATTAAGATTTTTATAAAGAGGTTTGAGTCCTAATTTATAATATTTAACTTAAAGAATAGTAAATATTTTAAGAATTTAAGTGAAGTTCAAGGTTATATGAAGTTGATTTTTTATATTTTCAAAATCTTAGTGCATAAATTACGAGGAACATATCGATATTTTTTAAACTACAAAATTTGGGTTATTCTGTATTGGACTACATAAGAATTGAAGATGCCCCATAATCAGGGAAAGGTTCAACAAAACATTGGTGAAACTATGGAAAACCTGGAAGAAGAAAGGCGCCAAATTCTAGAGATTAATCAATGTATGGATAAAGTGTGGCAAAACATTAAAGAATGTCAAAAACTTGGAAAATCTGCAACAAAATCAGGACGAAGAGCTCCAAAACTTGGATGAAAATCTCCAAACCCTGGATAATCGCAATAAATTGAGAGAAATGCGTAAAATTATAGAAGAAATGGTTAATATGGAAGAACTTCTTCTTACATATATAAAAGAAATGAAGGAAAATATGGAAGAAATGTACAAAATAATTGAAGATGTGCAGGAAAATCTAAGGTCTCAAAACCTAGAAGGAAAGCTCCCAAACCGGGAAGAAAAGTGCAAGTACTTAAGAGAAAAGCGTCTAAATATGAAGGAAATGGTCTAAATATGGAAGAAATGAAAGGAAACATGGGGGGAAATGCACAAAATAATTAAAGATAAGCGAGGCGTCTAATGTCCCAAAGAATGATGAGAAAACTCCAAAACCAGCAAAAAAAGGGCAAATTATTGAAAGAAAGGAGTCTATGTA
>JABUQX010023462.1:22500-39074 GCA_015478945.1 Trachelipus rathkii
TATTTATATATATATATAATAATATATATATATATATAATATATATATATATATATATATATATATATATAATATTATATATATAAATATATATTATATACAATAGATGGTCAGGATTTTTTTTAATGCTCACGTAATGTACTAAGAAACGGCAAAGGTCTATCCGTAAACAAATAATATATTGGAATCAAGCCGAAAAAATTCTAACATTGGCATATTTCTTTTTTTTTTTTTTTTTTTATACCTAAAATTTTTTTTTTTTTAACCTAAAGGAATACTGCCTAGGGTAAACCGCAAGGATGGCAGGAGTCGGGGTCCCTCGGTCCCGGTGGACGACGGGGGGACTAATCCCCCCCTCTCGGGAGGGTCTCCGGAACCTCCCGCCCTTTGGTCTTTGGGTGTCGCGGGGGTTCCTCCGCCACTCCCCTACGGGGTATGAAACGTCCCCCCCCCCGTCCCCCGTCGGCTAGAGCCCCCTAAATTTGGTGAAATAAATTTTTTTTTTTTTTTTGAAAAATTTTAAGTTTTTTTTATGGGGTCTCGAGCAATCGGGGACAGAGGGGGGGATGTTTCCATACCCGGAGGGTGGTCGGAGGAACCCGCGACCCCAAAGACCAAGATGAGTGGGGGTTCTCGGAGACGCATCCCCGGAGGGGGATTGTCCCCTCCCCGTCGTCACCGGGTAGGCCGAGAGAACCCCGCTCCGGCCATCTTTGCGCGGTTTACCCTAGGTATTCCTTTAGTTAAAAAAAAAAAATTTACTTCAAAAAAAAAAAAAAAAAAAAAAAAAAAAAAAGTTAAATCCCCTCCTTAAAATTTTTGGCTGATTCCAAAAAAATAATTTTTTTTATTTTAGGACCTGCCTTTCTCTAGCTACATACTGTGAGCATTAAAAAATCTGACCATCTATATATATATATATATATATATATATATATAAATATATATATATATATAAAATAATATATAAAATATATATATATATATATATATAATATATTATATATATATATTATATATATATATATATATATATATATATATATATATATATATATATATATATATATATATATATAAAAAAAAAAAAATTAAATAAAATGAATTGAAAATTAATCAATTTGAAGCTGAAAAAATATAAAAAGTAAGTTCTTTTTATAGCAAATCAAATTTTTAATTTTTCTTTACCTAAAATAAAAAATTATTACCAACCTTTCCAATACTAAATTATTTTGAGAAACACAGTTTACTTAAGGTCCTATATATATATATATATATATATATATATATATATATATATAACAGAGGTTATATATAGATGTATATATATATATTGTTATATATAGAAAAAAAGAGATATTCATATATACTCTATATATATAATAATATATATATATATATATATATATATGAGGATGCAGCACAAATCTTACAGGAGCTTCTGTACTTACATTATGTGATATCTAAAAACCTTAATAGGGAGAGGCCAGAGACAAACATCTCAAGAGATCAAAAGAATTGAAGATGTATTTTGGTTATTTTAAACGAATTTGGAAAATGAATAAGGACAATTCTTGGATAAATTTAGATGTGGTTGCTCTAAATATTGCTACCATACAGTGACAAGGAGGAGGAGATCTCGTATGATGGAGGAGTAAGAGGATAGACGTAATGGGACTGGCGGAGATGAGGGTGAGGGGAGAGGAGAGGGGCAGAGATTTGGGGAGAGGATTTGTGTTGATGTATAAAGGTGTGGAGGAGGGAGTCAGGAAGCACGAAGTAGGTATGATAGTGGGACCGATGATGTCACCATTTTTACAGGGTGTGGAGTGTATACATGAGAGGGTTATGGCATGCACGTTTCAAGATGATAAAGGCCAAAATTATACCCGTTTCAGGCTGTATGCACCGCAAGAGGACATGAAAATGGAGGAAAAATAGAGTTCAATGCGATTGATGGAAGAGTGGGTGGGAGTGGGAAGAAGAGAAAATGAGATATTTGTGCTGATGGGAGACTTTAATGCAAGAGTGGGTAGGATATTGGGGCCTTATGGAGAGGAGGTCAGAAACATGAAGAGAGAGAGGCCTTGATGCCTTGATAGTTTGCTGCATGAGAAAGGATATGAAAATCATGAACAGTTTTTTCAAGCAAAGAAATTCACACAGGTTTACAAGGTACATATGGAATAGCACATCAGACAAATTTTACCAGAAATCGGTCATAGATTATATCATTACATCAGATAAGAGAATAGTACAAAATGTAAAGGTATTGCTGGGAGTGTCTATGGACTCTGATCACTGATTGAATTGTTGGTGGCGGATTTAAGAATGAAGGCAGAGAGGCTTCAGGATTGGGAGAAGAGGAGCGTGATTAAAATGGAGGTACTGAAAGAGCAGGGAAAAAATCAAGAATATGAAGAAAGATTGAATGTAAACATTAAACATAGAACAGATTATGAATGCGGAGGATAGTGATGACATCGGAATGTCAGTGATGAAAGCAGCAGAGGAAAATCCCTCGGAAGAAGAATGGATAGGAGGAACGAGATAAAAGAACTGACAGAAGGTTAGAGGAGCTGTGGAGGGAGAAGACAGTAAATAAATGAGAAGAGGGCTAAGAGACGGAATGTCTCAGTCAAGAGCTCTGTAGGTGATAGCTAGAAACACGGCAGAGAGTGTGAAAAAGAAGAGCAAAAGGGATGGCAACAAATAACTTGTAGCGAGGAGTTGAGGAGGACGCGAGGAGGGGAAGGAAGTAAAATCTTCCGATTATGCAAAGAATTATTCGGGGATCGAAGAAAAAAAAAGTACGCCGAGCAAAAAGGATGAAGAGGGCATAGGGTTAATAAGACGCGGCAAGATATCAAATAAGCAGATGGACAGAATTATTTGGAGAAATGGTGAGGAGAGGGAGGAGGGTAATTTACCAAAGGAAGAGCTGGAGGAGACCTTAATTAAAATGGAACAATGAAAGGGCCCCGAGAGAAGATGGATTGCCCTCATAGAATTAAAAAAGAAGGGGGGGAGCAGGGAGTGACAGGGGCAGTGTTTGGTATATCAACAAGTTGTTGAAGGGAAGTGAGGGGCTCTAGAGGGATGGGAAAAACTCATCATTATACCAATATATAAAAAGGAAAGGGAGACTGGTGCATGCAACAATTACATGAGGTATTCGTTATTGGGACCTCTGGGCCAAAAATTATACGAAAGGATGACCTGAAAGAAGAGTGGGGCAATTGTGGAACCCAACTTGGGGAAGGAGCAGTAGGGGTACAAGGCAAATAGAAGCACCATATATCTATGGTTCACCCTGAGAAATGAAACGGAAAAGACAATAGAAAAAAAAAAAAAGGCTTTCATCGCCATTTATAGATCTGAGAAAGGCATTCGAAATTCGGGTGGGAAACCCTGGCGGTTAAGCATGGGAAGTGTGATTGTCCAAACAAATTCTGATGTGGCATATTTGGATGTATTAATAACGCAGTGAAGGAGGAGGTGGAGGACTTGGATGAAAATGTTGATTTGCTTATGCGGATGAAGTGGTGTGCGGAAGTGAGACGTGAGAGGAAACTGCAGAGGAGAGTGGCGTTGGTTTTTTGTACTGAGAGAAAAGGGCCTGTGCATGAACGTGGATAAAACAGAAATTATGATAGTAAGTAGAGATGGAGAGGAGTTGGTGGGGGAGGTGAATGGTGTGGTGATTGAAAACGTAGAAAAAAACAAGTAATCTGGGGGAGATGTTTGGTTAGAGAGGGATGTAAGTGCCTTGAGATTGCGAGCGAGACATTGAAAAGTACTGAAAGAACAGTTTAGAGCTTTGTTATCCTAATCCACTCAGGGATCAATGAGATTGGAAGGGGAGGTAAAAGATAATAATTTTCGAGAGCGATTTTAAATCACCGCGGTCCTTCTGTATGGGCAGAAACAATGGAGTAGCCAAACAAGAGAGGCCGAGCAGAGTGGCAAACGCTTACATGAAATGTTATAGAGCGATGTGCGTAAGACCGGAGGGAATAGCAGGTGATAAACCTAAAGAATTAGAGAGTATTGGAGTGATACTTATTATTAGCAAAGTAGATGACAGCAAGACAAGGTGGTGGGGAACCATTTAGAGAGGATGGAGCGTGGCTGGGTGGCCAGGAGGAGGTGGGATTGGAGACCGGAAGGAAGCAGACCAAATGCCATCTACTGATCAGCTGTCAAAGAAACGGGTCTTGGAAGTAGAAGGGAGTGGAAGAAAGAGGTTGGCGTGCGAGCAGCTCATGAAGCGCTGTCATGGGAGCGGATTATATGTAAAGATATATATTATATTATATATATATAATATATATATATATATATAATATATAATATATATATATATATATATTATAATATTATAATATATATATAATATATAATATATTATATAATACTATATATATATATATATTAGGGTGTTCATTTGTAAGGCAAAAAATAGAAATGTAAATTTTTGCAAGACTTTGCTACGCCCGGTCTCTGTGATGTAAAAAAAGATATATATATATGCCAAATTAAAGATGATCGGGCTAATATTTTGAAAGTTGCACCCACTTTGAACAGTTGTGTAAAAGTAGGTAAAAAATACGATTTTTCAATCTTGATTAATTTTATTGGGAAAACTAGAAATCACAAACGTAAAATAATATTAAAACTAGACACTAAGATTAATAGGTAGTATGATAGGCAAAACATGTGTTATATTAATCAACTTTGAACGATGCAATCCCTTCTTTTGTTCGCTTGGGGACGACTTTTCTGTGATGCTCGACAACCCTCAACAAGAATTGTTTTTGTTGTTCGTCCCTGACCGATTCGTTAAACCTTTTTATCAGAGCAATTCCTTTTTCTGCGGTATCATTGACCACCTTAAGAGCGTTCACATGGCTTCTTAGAGAATCACTGCAGTATTCTGTCACGTCGTGGATCCCAAACAATTCAAAGAACGTCTTTGTTTTATTAGTAACGAAATGGCTCAGGTCTTTTCCTTCAAACACTAGGTTTTTACCCTCTAATCGTTTCATTTCCTTTTTCTTTGCAGGTTTGGTTTCTAGATTTATAGTCATATTTTCCTTAACATCCTGAGTAATGCATTCGTCCAAAAAAGCCAATCCTACGTTTGTTTCTGACAGATACCAAAGGTGTCTCTTACAAACTGTGATAGCACTTTTTTTGAAGTCTATATCTGGGTAAGTGCTCAAAAAATGTAGCATATCCAAATCATTCTTTGGAGCCCATCGACTTACAATTGCCTCTTGCCAAAAGCGAACATATATGAGGCTGACAAAATGTGCAACACGTTGCATTCCTTTCAATTTACGTTTAGGAATATTTAGCTGCTTAGTGAATAGGACAATCTTAAATGCATATATTGCCTTTGCCATCCACCTTGCCTGATGCAGAGCCCCTGGGATCCTGAAACTGAAGCCGTTATTAGAGCAACCACCTAGGTGCAGGAGTGAGAGTTGTAATAACTCTTTGTAGTCTTCTCTTAGATGACTTCCGTCTTTTAGGACAGTTTGGATGTAGTTAACCATGCTCACTCGTTGTTCTTCTAGAAAGCCTTGAACGGGACTTTCTTCATCCAGCATTGTCGTATATGACTTCCTATCAAGTGAAGCCCACAGACGTTGGAAGTTCCGAAAAATGTGGATGTCAGAACCACTTGATGGTATGCCACAACACTCCTCAAACACTCCTTTCAATATTAGTTCATGGGTGTGATGCCGGCAAGCCAACCACAACAATGTTCGTCCGAATTCCCTTTCAATTCTGGTACATGCCCCTTGGATCAGTCCTGTATTAGAGCTGTAGTATCAAAAGATATACCGATTATATTGTCACGTAACCAAAATCGGTCCACTTCCAGAATAACTACCTCAGCCATCTGCTCACCAGTGCCTTTCAGGGCAACAGGTACGCCAAGCAAATGCTCAAAATCTTTGCCAGTCACTAGAACTGCAACTCTATCTTCCAAAGTTTTGACACTCCCATGGGCAACTGAGGGCAACAGTTTACTATCCCAATGCAAGACCAAATGAGGTGGATTTTCAAAGACTGACTCTTCGATGTTCTTTGCCATTTTACTTCTATTAATCGCCCGAGCTCGGTAAACGGTAGCTGGAGATACGGAAATTTTTGATACATCGTGGCCAAGGCTCTTTGCAGTTGCTATAAATGAAGTACTTGCTTGTCGAATAGAGAGCTGTTCTCGATCCCAAGTAGACGTGAGTGTCTGATCAAGAGGTTTTAATCTGGGACCTGCACGTAATTTTTTCTTTGCTGGAGGCGAAAACTTGGCCTCTTCGCCACTAGGTGCTGATGATGATGGAGATGAGTCTTCCAGTATAACTGTCTTATTGGTTTCAGCAATAGTATGTTCACTTATATGTTCCTTTTCTTCTTCTTTTTGTACCCTTAGCTCTTCTTCGTTGCCAAAACTGAATAGAAGTAAAAACAAATCCATCATATAATTTTAACATATTTAGATTACGTTTTAAATAGTGCTATATATATATATATAATATATAATATATATATATATATTAAGTTAACTTTCACTTCAGGCAAGTAGGCGTTACTCTGCCTACCCCCAAAAGCCGCCACTGAATATATATATATATATATATTATATTATATATATATAATTATATATATAAACTATGTATATTTCTACATATAATATATTATATATATATATATATATATATATATATATATATATATATATATATTATATATATATATATAATATAATATATATATATATATAATATATATATATATATATATTATAATATATTATATATATATATATATATATATATATATATATATAGATGAAGTTGCATAAAGCAAGAAAAAAATCAGGACACTTTTCAAAAAAGTTTATTTAAGTAAAAAGTTAGATAAATATGTATTAAATATAAAAATTCCGGTTGAAAATAATAAAATTTGAAAAAAAATTTAATAAATAAGGAAATAAATATGTATTTATCGTAAGTCTGGCAAGGAATTATTACGACCCTTCATTGATTTACTCCCATTTCTCTGTCGTCTACTTCAGTAATATTTATTACAGTACAATGGGAGGTTGTATGTTGAATTGTTTAAAAAAAAAATGTTATTTGACAGTATTTATGAAATATGTGTTAATGATACTGATTTATTAGCTTTTTTATATTAACTGAAAAAAAGTGTAGCAAATGTAAAAAAGGTGAATTAAGGTTCATCTTTTATTGTTCGCATCTACATATTTGAAGGTATTAAAATAATTTTTTGTTTGTTTAGATGTAAGTGAAAACTGCAAACAATGTGGTTCCATGGTTTGATTTTCCAAACATACTGTTGTAGATTTTTGTAGAGAAGTTTGTGTGATAGAAATATTAAATTCAGAGAAAAAAATGACCTGACCTCTATTTGAACCTCCTAGACCATACCATGGGGACAAAAAATGATTCGTCCCTATAAGACATCTATTTATGATCAAAAGGCAGCCTGAGTTCCCTGATGACGATAAGTAACTTTGTTTTTGTCTATATATATACATATATATATATATATATATATATATATATATATATATTTTTTTTTATAGAAAATAAATATATATATTTATAATTTATAAAAATATATTTATATATATATATATATATATATATATATATAATATATATATATATAATATATATATATATATATATATTATATATAAATATATATATATATATATATATATATATAATATATATATATATATATATATATTATATATATATATATATATATATATATAGATTAATATCTATATATATATTATATATATATATATATATATATATAATATATATATTATATATATATTATATATAATTAATATAAAAATTTAGAAAAAACATATATATATATAATTAGCCTTATATTACATTTAATTTCCAATAAAAAAAAAATATGTTTAGAAATATATATTATAATATGGTGGCGGAAAAAGTTTAAGATAGTTGCTGTCATATTCGCCGGAAAAATCGCAAGACCGTAATTTCCATATTGGGAATTAGAAGTAAATTTTTTAAACAAAATTTACGAATGATTTTTTGTTCAACATATATTATGAAACTTTTTAAATCTAAAAGTTTTTTAAAGTCTAATAAGATTTTCCGTTTTATATGCAACTTTTATATATAATATAACATATAATATAATATTATAATATATAATATATATCTATATATATAATCTATATTATATATATATATATATATATATATATATATATAATATATAATATATATATATTTATATATAATATATATATATATATATATATATATATATATACTATATATATATTGAAGCTGGGTTTGAATTTTTGTGGGATAACCAAACATGGTCAAATTGGTGCTCCTTGGCTTCCCTGTAGTGGGACAAAAAATCATTTTGCATTTATTCAATGTCTAGGGGGCCCAACTTTAGTTTTTTTTAAAAGGGTTTTGACATCGTTTTTTACTATTTTTAAGTTATGAATTTTATATGCTGTTCTTCAAAATTTGGTTTTAATACTAATTGAGAGCTATTTCTGTCTCATTTAAGATCCAGACTATTCGACGTTTGAGATAAGTCCTGTGGGTGCAGTGTTTATATACTATTATGCCAGACGTATCAATGGATGTGCAACAAGGCAATAAAGACAGGCATGCAAATATTCGGTTAATCCACCAACCAACTTGGTCGAAAATCTACTACCACTGGCTGAGGAGTTTTTTTAAGAGCTACAAGTTCCATCACAGTAGTCACAAGATCCACGTGTTTACCATCTAATCAAAGTTAGTGGCAACAAGAAGTTAAAGCATATACACTAAAGCAGTGCATTCCAAATATAGAATTTGCAAGTGTTCTAGTGAAAGTGAAGAGACTATAGTGAATTCCAATGATTTGATGATATTCAAGAAATAAACAATCTTCTCTAACATATCAAAATAAAATAAAATCATTTTCTCGTTTCTTCGACATTAGCGCGTGCCAGTGTGTTCATAATGGTATAGTTGAACGTAATCAATGTCAATGTCCCAATGAAAAGAAACTCCCTGTATTGGAATGGCAATTTTGGCTTGATCAAAACACTTCAAGACGCATGATAATAGGAAGGTGGACAAGGAAAGAACAGAGAAAAACATGAAACTTCAGGAAAGGAAAAGGAAACGGTTGACATTTGAAAGTAAGATGAGACACAAAGATACCCAAAAATGTGTAAGTTCAGTTGAATTATCAGGCAGTGAGAGTGATGGGCTAGAAGAATCATTTTCCTTAGAATCAGAAGAAATGGAAGAATGTCACCCTCAAAATAGAAACCAGTATCTTGAGTTGTGTAAAGCATTAGAGAGGACAAATGTGAGCAATAGAGATGCATGTCTCATAGTTAATGCTGCCCTCAAGGACCTCGACTTCTGTCACCAAAAAACGTTGTTGATCCAAGTAAATTACAACGCCAAAGAAAATACTGGAGAGACAAACAGTCAGAGGAGCATTTGCTGCAACACAAAGGTATGGGTCTGCATTGGTTTCGATGGAAAAATAGATAAAACACTTGTCGATACTGGAGGTGTGCGTAGAAAAGTTAGAGAAGAACATTACGTGCTAGTGTCATTTCCAGATGCTTGTTACATCGATCACGTTAGTCATAACTCAGGAAGATCTCGAGATTTATTTAATGAAATTCTGGGTATTATTGAACGAACAAGATCTACAGAGACTTTAAGAGCAGTGATTTGCGATGGAACTCCTGTGAATACGGGTAACAAGAATGGAATAATCACACTGTTGGAGTTACATCTTAAAAGACCACTTCAATGGCTCATATGCATGTTGCATTTTAATGAACTGCCACTCAGGAAGTTATTTAGTGTTGTTGATGGAAAGACAACTGGCCCATCGTCACATGAAGGACCTATAACCAAACTGCTCTCATTTGATCCTCAGACCAAACCCATCATTAATTTTCAACCAATTCCAGGCTCTGTAGTTGATGTTCCTGAACAGTTACGAAAGATCTAAGTTCTGACCAGCTGTATTTACTAAAAATCTGTTTATTAATTCAGCAAGGGGTACAAAATGCAGATCATAATAATATGCGGTATTTGAAAACTGCACAGCCGGGTGCCTTAAGCCATGCAAGGTGGCTAACTAAAGCTAACAGACTGCTTCGATGATCTGATGATCTGAGGCGTTTGCTACGATTCGTACTGAACTTCTATGCCCCCATATGGTTCTATATCCGCTCCCATCCCTTCTGTCAAGATGGTGCAAAAAATTTTCACTTTATGGTATCACAGTATCAAAAACTTTCTCCTGAGGATCAGAACATCATTTCTCCAGTGCTCCTAAACAACTTCTATTTTTGTCATCCAGAAAACTTGTTGCTAGCTGGTGTTGCAGATGAACGGGAAACAATAAGAAGATTTTCATGTCAACAAATTCTTCAAGCAAAAAAGAAAATTTCCTCCACCAATGTGCAAGTTCGCTGCTTTGATAAAAGGCAGCTAAACGTCAATCTCAACGCCACTTCCTACATGTAACTGATAG
The DNA here is from genome assembly GCA_015478945.1 of Trachelipus rathkii. Taxonomy (NCBI): domain Eukaryota; kingdom Metazoa; phylum Arthropoda; class Malacostraca; order Isopoda; family Trachelipodidae; genus Trachelipus; species Trachelipus rathkii. The sequence goes on from JABUQX010023462.1 coordinate 33,103, forward strand.
ACTGGGGGAGTACTCACACCCCCCCCTCTTCTTGATGATATTAGTGATGAATTTTGGTTAGTTAATCAACAAATTCTCCTACCAAAGTATCCGTGTCATTCGGTCGATGTTGAAAGAAATGTCAAAGATATTTCCGCTGTTTCTAGTAGGGTCGTTGGTCATACTTCTCGACATGGTGCAATACTACAAACCAAACATTCTCGAATCGAAATACCTTCAGTACAGACAAAATCTGATTTTCTATGAGATTTTGTACTATGCATGTTGTTTAGCATGTAAGAATGTAAGGATATTTAAGCTATACTGTATATCTGGCTATATATATATTTTTTTTTTAAATAAAAAGATTCAAGGTAAAGTTGGGGTATGAAAACAAATCTTGAAGAACTTACTTTTAACACATTTCAGTTTGTATCTGAAGAGAGCACCAAAATAAAGTTATATAAAATTTATAATATAAAAAATATATATAATATAATATAATATAATATAATATAATTATATAATATATATAATATATATATAATATATATATATATAATATATATATATATATATATATAAATCTATATAGTCTATATATATATATATATATATATATATATAAGATACTATACATATCTTATATAACACAAGTATATACTATCTTATACATATCTTATTATATGTAGAAATATATATTTTTCCCCAAAGATATAAATATATATATATATTATATATATAATTATATATATATAATATAATATATATATATTGCAAGCCAAATATTAAAAGATCTCTGTATTTACAGTATGTGATATCTACACCTCTTAATATGGAAAGAACCGAAGGAATTGAAGGTGCATTTTGAGGTTTTTAACTTAAATTTTATCAGTATTCATTCTATGTTTAAAGTTCCTTTCAGTATTTTAACAAAATTTTCAGTTTGAAAGTTTGGTTTTAAATTAACATTGTAATAAAAAAAAAAATATCACTATTACTAAGATTTCAGTACCACGTTTGCTTCACCAAATTGAAATTCATTGGTTAAAAAAAATGAAATAAATTTCCCTTTCGTAGCGTCATGGCGCATAATTTTCTAAATATATTTTACTTAACTGATGTTTTCCAGATTAAAATAAGATACGATTATATATTTGTGCAACCTCAGCAGTCTTATTGAATCATAAGTTACGAAATGACTAAGTTCACGTTTTTGGTTCACAAAAATTTTATAACTTCTTTTATAGGATGTTAAAAAATGAAGTTCAAATAAATTTACCTTCAGTTTGATGGCAAAAGCGAATAAAGGCTTTGCATCGTCGTGCCTACATATTTAATGTAAAATATAAATTTCAGAGCAGCTTTGAAAACATGACTACAGGTTTAACTTCTTTCAACCTTTTCTTTATTATAAAAGTTTTATAAAGTTTTATATAAAGTTCAATCATTCATAGAGGAGCTGTAGATTTTAATCTCTTTATAATATATAGGAGCTTTATATAAAATATCAACTTTAAATTCTAAAGGAGTTCGAAGGTATTTGACTAAAAAACCATAAAAACTTTAAAATTTATTACCAAACTAAATAGAAATTAAAATAAAATATTAAAAATTAGATTCTTTTAATCTGATATACAGGTTCGCTTTACTCACCATTGTATTTAAAAAAAGTATTATATTATATATAATATATATATAATACTATATATAATATATATATAATATATATTATATATATATATATATAATATAATATATATATATTATATATATTATATATATATATATATATATATATAATATATATAATATAATAATATATATAATATTATATATACTATAAAATATATATATATATATATATATATATATATTATTATATTATATATATATATTATATCTATATATAATATATAATAATATACTATATATATATTATATATATATAATATATATATATAATATAATATAATATAATTATAAATATAAAATATACTATATATATATATTTATATATATATAAATAATATAATATATATATTATATATATATATATATATATAATATATATATATATTATATAATATATATAATATATTATATATATATTAATATATATATATTATATATATATATATAATAATATATATATAATATATATACTTATATATATCTATATAATATTTATATATATAATATATTTAAATAATATATACACTATATATATTAATATATATATATATATATATAATATAATATTATATATTATATTTATATATATAATATATATATATATATATATATATATATATATACTATATATATATATATATATATTATTATATAAAATATAGTTTCAATATTTTCAATTTAAATTTAGATGTATCTTCGATATCTAGACGCTTCTCTCGGATTTGTTGATTTTCTCAGCTTTGGACCTATTCTTATTCGTGATTTCTTCTATCTTCGTTTCTACCTCATATTAACCTTTTCTTTCAAATTTAATAATTTGATCATATCAGTAATCTTCTACGCATTTCTTCATATTTCATCCATTACTCAAGTTTAGATGCATTTCCTATATTTAGACGTCATTTCACTGAATAATTTACCACTTTTCTTCCCAGTTTTGTGGTCTTCCAAAGAGTCTTTGGGACCTTACAATTTGGCTCATATATTCTATTTTTCTGTGCATTTCTTCCATATTTTTCTCAATTTCTCCATTTTTAACCCTTACACATTCATCTTTAGATTTGCTTTCTCTCATTTTTTGACTTTCTTTAAAATTTTGGGGCTCCCTTCCAGGGCTTTGAGACCTTAGATTTTGGCACATATCTTCAATCATTCTGTGCATTTCTTTCATATTTCCGTCAATTTCTTCATAACTAAGAGCATTTCTTTCAAATGTAGACGCTTTTCTCTCAATAAATTGAACTTTTCTTCAGAGTTTTGGCGTTTCCCAATCAGTCTTTGAGACCTTATAATTTGGTTCATATCTTCAATTATTCTGTGCATTTCTTCCATATTTATGGTCAAACATCTTCTATTGTAGTACTCCTATCTAGACCATGTCTTCCAAATCTTTAAAGGCGAATTTTCTGTAAGTCTTTGCACTTTCCTTCCCAGTCTTGGGAATTTTCTTTCAGGCTTTGAGACCTAAGATTCTTTCTCATATCTTCAATTATTATGTGCATTTCTACCATATTTTCGTCCATTTCTTCCATTTTAAGCCGCATTTCATCTACATTATCACACTTTTCTTTCAATATTTTTGCGCTTCTCTTCGAGGTTTTGGACATTTTTATCCAAGTTCTGTAGCTCTACGACCTGATTTTGACGCAGATTTTCCAAGTATTTGCGCCATTCTTTAATATCATGGCACAATGTTTATCCATGTATTGTTATTGTCTAAATTTGGCGCCTTTCTCCGGTCTTCTGACATTTTGTCTGCATTTTGGTGGACTTTTTCCTGATTATTGGACATCTCTATTTCTGCGTTATCGTCCCACACAACAAAACGAATATCTGTAGCCAAAAAAATATCAGTAGATGAATGGATCTACTTTGCACCTAATAAATTATGCACTTGGTTTTGAGGATAAAAAAAAAGTAAACTTCATGTAACCTCAAATTCAGCTTAAATTCTTAAACACTTTGCTATTCTTCGAGTCAACTAGGACACAGAACTCTTCATAAAAATCTAAGTGAATTCATAAACCCAATTTTCAACTTCAATTACAATAATAATCCTTCCATCACAATCAAATAGATATAATTAGTACTCTATTATACCTTTACAAGAAATACCGTTTATATTTCGATGTTAAAACACTCCAAAATTCGAGAACATATTTAGATTTCATTGTATGAATAAGAATGATATTTATAGTTGGTTGGTTTATATATATAATATAATATATATATATATATATATATCAATATAATATATTAATATATATATAATATATACTAATTATATATATATAATATATATATATATATATATATATAATATCCTATATAAATATATATATATAATATATATAATATAAATATATATAATATATATAATAATAAATATATATATATATGATATATATATATATATATTATATATTATATATATATATATATATATATATATATATATATATATATATATATATATAAAATAATATATATATATAAATATATATATATTATATATATATATATATATATATATATATATATATAATATATATAAATATATAATATATACTATATATAATATAATTATTATATATATATATATATAATAACTAGTATATATAAATATATATATATATATAATCTATATATAATATAATATATATATATATATATTATAAATATATATATTATAACATAATATATATTAATTGGCGCATTCTGATGGAGAAGAGAAAAGCTGGTAGTTTTTAAAATATCTATCCTTCATCACTCTACTCCATCATAATCTCAAATCTTCCACAAACTATAATATCTTCTTCGAAAACACAACTCAAATCATTGACCATATATATATATGATATATATATATCATTATATATATATATATATATATAATATATAATATATATAATATATCCATATATATATAATATATACTATTATATATATATATATATATATAATATATAATATCTATATATATATATATATATATATAATACATATATATATATTACAGAAAATAAATTGCAAGAAACGCAATATAATTTTGTATTGATAAAACACCCCTAAAGTATTTTCACCCTGCTGGGATCGAACCTGGCCCTAGCAGGTGTACGTGCAGGTGTTTGACCACCAGACCACGATGCGCCACTTTTCTTCTGAAAGCAATCTAAGGCTTCCAGAAGGAGTGAAGGCATGTCCTAGAACACTAACTCACGGCAGCCTCCCACCATTCAACACTCAGTGCCTGGGGCCAAACAGCGTCCGCGCAAGTGAACTACTCCAGGAACTGGGGAACCAAGATGTACAAGAAAATACATTTGGCAAATAAACGCAATAAAATATTGTAATTTGATTAAAGACACCCCTAGTACGAGTATTTCACCCTGCTGGGATTCGAAACCTGGGCCCTAGCAGATGAATGTGCAGGTGTTTGAACCACCAAACCACGACGAAACTAAAAGAAAACCCGCCACTTTTCCTCTGAAAGCAATCTAAGGCTTCCCAGAAGGAGTGAGTGCATGTCTGGAATCTAACCTCCGGCGCCTCCCCCCATTTCCAATTTAGGGGTGTTTTATCATCAAAATATTTGGCGTTTATGCCATTTATTGTTCTGCACATCTAAGGCCCCCGGTTCTGAGTATTTCACCTTGTGCCGGTACCCTGTTTGGCCCAGATCCCGAGTGTGAACGGGGAGGCCTGCCGGAGGTTAGATGTCCTAGAATCCTCACTCTTATCTGGAAGCCTTAGATTGATTTCAAAGAAATGGACGGGTTTCCTTTAGTTCATCGTGTCTGTGGTCCAAACCCTGCAACGTACATCTGCTAGGGTCCAGGTTTGATTCCCAGCAAGGTGAAAACTTTAAGGGGTGTTTTATCAAATATATATATATATATAATAAATATATATATTATATATATATATAATATATATATATATATATATATATATATATATATATATATATATATAATTCTACCTTCATACCTCTTACCCCCGACACCCGTATTCAGAGTGTCCATTATCCTCACTAAGATACCCCGCGCCGCCGCGCCGGCCGGCGCCTCTTTCACAGATCAGTTAGGGTTTAATTCCCCAGGTTGTTTCTGGGATGAATGGTTAGAGGGACAATCAAGAAAAAAAGATACACAGTTTCCGGGGCCTGGTTACAATTTGTGAGCTATTTGAGGTAGTTTGTTGAGTTGAAATTCTATTTTTGTTAGTGTTGCTAGTTTGGGGTGGTGGATGCATTTTAATTTGCTAAAGTTGCCTGGATGGGTTATGGAAGGAGTTAA
>JABUQX010023463.1:0-7500 GCA_015478945.1 Trachelipus rathkii
CCTATTTCTTCAAAATGACTATGATTTCACATAATAATATATTATCCAACTTTAACTAAAATCATTAAATTTAAATTGGTTCAAGAACGACTAAACTCTTAAAAAATAAACTTTGTGAGTTTATGATATAATAGTATAGAAAACAGTCATTTATCATCTTCTATAAATAAAATAAGTACATATTATACAGTTTGAACAACAAATAAAATGTTATTAGTACATTATAATATTATATGATTATGTATATATATAATCTACGACCTCTTAACTAAACTATATAATACATCAATATCACACGACTACCACATGCATTATAACACATACATCCACCATAATACTAATCCATTACATATAACACTTACAAACACTATTATATATTTAGGATTGTGATACTAGTACATTAATACATTTAATTACAAGATATATATCTGAGTATATCAAGTTTTGAACATTATGAATATTATACTATCTCAGTTGTGCAACCTATTATGAATATATACCTATTAGTGTATGACTAAGAGATGAACCTCTTACTTTATACTAGAGTATATATTCATGATAATTAAGTTATTCTAAATTATATTATTTGATACTAACATATTATAGGGTATGAATGTTATGCTACATATATTTATATAGCAGCATATTAGGGGGCGGTAAAAAATCAGTTGGGGGCATAAAAAACTATATCTACCGAGTTAATCGAATTCAAGTCAGTTGAGAGGTTGTCTGAGTTGATCAGACTACCTATTAAATCACCGATGTAAGATAGAAATAGTATCAGATGGCAATTACATTTCATATCTACTATTATCTTTTTAAGCTTGAATATGCTAACCAATCTATCAATGTGAGTAAACAATTTGAACCCATAAAAATAAGTCGCAAACATTCTTGGAGAGAGTATTCAGGAAAGAAATTGAAACTCCCTACTTTTTCCAGTCTCAATAATAGAGTGTACTAAACGCATAAGGCCTCTTATTTGAGATGTATTCGAGATATATTAGAAACCTATGTATATTTAATACTATATTTACTAATCATCTATGAGATAAAACATATATCAAACAAACCTATATCTAACTTTTAAGTGATATATATATATAGCTATCATATTTACTATAAACTATGAAAGCTCGAGGCTAACTATGAGTCATACGAGGCCCAGCAATATTCACATGAGGTTAGCTATAGATTACCAGAATATAGATGAAGGCTCACAATTGAACTATCCTATTTGTTCTATATGTCTATTTTATATACGATAATATCTATTTCACTTCACTATCACTTCTCTGTCCGGATCTTCTGTATAAATTATCTTATTTTTTTCCAGCTTGAGGATGCCACTACATATAATGGAGGGGTATCCTCGACAAACTCATTTTGGGGAGTTAACGAAAACCCGAAGTATAAATATCTTTACGGAATCCTTATGTATTATTAATTACTTATTTATTTGAAATAATATATATTTATTAATATATAATAAATAATACACATCTCTATATCTGACTCAATACTGTAATCATGAGGAGACACAGAATTTATCAGACTGACTCCGCATCACAAACTCCGGCTACCAGGCTATCACTCACGGACCATATCATGACTTATAGCCAGTCATAGTGAGACTTCTCACTTTATATTTCTATACAATCTTCATTTACTTCTTTATATATCTTTTTTCTTCTTCTCTTGCTTCTTCTTCTTTCTCTTTCCTTCTTCTCTTACTTAATATTCCACCTAGCCATACTCCTATTATCTTATATTTTCCAGTAAATCTAAGATGAGATGAGTTACATCAAAGCTGAGGCCATCTAAAGTAATGAGTTCACAATTCAATAAAGCTGAAGGCAATATATTACAAATAGATTATGAGCTCATCTATAAATAATAGCTGAGGCTATATCAAAGAGTATTGATAGGCATTCCCCAAACCTGAGCATCTAAAAGTTGAGGCATCAAAATATTGAGTGTGTGTGTGCGGGTGAGTGTAGGTGTATATGGGTGAGTGTAGGTGTTACAGTGATCTATGGGTGGGTGTACGAGTGTCTATGGGGTGTTATGGTGGGTTGTGTCATTGAGTGTGTGTGTGTGTAAGTGTAGGTGTAGGTATATGTGTAAGCGTAAGTGTCTATGGTGGGTGTATGTGTGTAATAAGTCCCTAGCGGGTGCGCGTGGTGTGTATAACGGTAAGCGTCTAGCGGTGGTGTGCTTGGTGTGTGTGTGTATAATACAGCCTAGCGGTGTGTTGGTGGTGTGTGTGCTAAGGTGTCAAGAGTTGTGAGGTTAGGACAGTAACATAACAGGGACTTAAGTTAGGGGCAGATACTACATGACGCATGTTAGGCACAGTTTCCCTACAAATCAAGTACTACTTCGCGTCAGGTCCTGCATCGTGCTCGACTAATCTCACTTTATCGCCCTCACGAACTTTTATGAACAAAGGTCAAATTTTCAATGCCTTGATAACGGTATCAGGCGAAATATCAAGTGCCAAGACTCGAAATAAACAAGGCCAAAACACAAAAAAGGGGGGCTAAGCGTACCTACAAGGGGGTCAATTCGTGTGAAGGAAGGACACCATCCTAACAATCTCTAGATACATCCAATCAATTCCATCATACCTCTCAAACAAGGGGTATGACACTAATATAGGGTAAATTCTAATGACGTAGGACTAGTGTCATGCTACGAAGTGCTAGAAAAGGGTTGCGGTACTAATCTGGGTAAAGATAGAAGCATCGCTAACACCTTCTAATATATACCAATCGAGCTCTACGTACCTTAACAAGGGTAGGCATTAATTGTGGTGTATTTCTAAAGATGTAGGACAATTCCCGTGCTAGATAGCTAGAAGAATTATCAGTTTTATGCCAACTGAAACCCCCAAAAATGAATTCTACACCAATGAAAAAATATAGTAGACACCTCATGTTTGTTCTAATTATGTGGTAGGATGTCAAGAACTTTCCATTCGGGTACCTGCACCACCAGCTCCGGCTCCGGCTCCATACGGTTCGCCAATTAGTTTAACATACCCATTCTATTTCATTTATTCTCTTCTAGTATACAACTCACCAATTGTTTCAGCTTTCTAAGTCCATTTTTAAATTTTAGGGGGCGGGGACCCACCCCCCTTAGACGTAGTGGCTTGAAACATTGGATGCAACAATGTTGCAACATATAAAGAAGGCATGCCAAGTTTGGAAGATACGATGACTCTAACACCTCTTTTGCTAAGATATGTCATTTTGTGTCATTTCTTTACCCATAAATAACCCCCGGCTGGGGCCATGGGGACTCCTGGCGTTCGGTGTAAATGTAACTAGACTACCGGGAACATCTTAATTTTGAGACATTTCTAACCCCTGTGTTGAGCACCTCATGAAGGTTTTTGACGAAGGGACGCCATCTACGAAGAAACGCATGTTCGGGTTGCGTTGCTAAAACGCAACGGCTGAATACGCCATGCTCGCCAATAGCGGCAATCGACTCCGGCAAATACTCAAACATACTAGACACACCGAGCTCGCTCATAGCTTCAAGAAACATGTAGGTAATAAACATGTATGGGTAATATTCTAATAACTAACTCTTGTTAGGAATGAAATCGATTCTCGATCGCTAACCCAACAGGAATCGATTCAACAGTGTCGAATTTGTACTAATCGATACAAATATGGATGTTATTTCCGTCCACATACGATATATGCACTAGAAATGGTTAGAAAGGGGGTGGGGGAACTAACATCGTTAGAAGGAACCCACCTAACCTTCTACATATATACCAAATCGAGTTCCCGTACCTTATAACCTAGGAGTAGCACCATCTATTAGCCGTGTTCTTATTGACGTAGGAACATGTCAGCTTACGAAAAGGCTAGAAAAAGGGGAGTAGGGTAATATACTCATAGAAGTAAGCATCCCTAGCACGTTCTCTGATAATACTACCAATTGCGACTCTCCCGTACCCAATAACCTAGGGGTAGACACTACGACCGGTGTATTCTACACAATATAGGTCGGCACGTGTTAGAAGCTAGAATATAGAATATTGAATATACCCTACTAAATCATATTAGAATATAGAACTCATGTGATCCTTTCTCGCTCGGCGGTTACGCTTCTGAACGTCACGAAGCATATGACACTTCTGCGGGTCACTTCTGCTGTTTGCCGGTTAGATAATGAGAGGTTCGTATGTCATTATTGACTTACTATATTATAATATATATTATATATATAATATATATATATAATATATATATATATATCTATATATATATAATATATATATATATAATATATATATATAATATATATTATATATATTATATATATATGAATGGATGGATGGATGTATGTATGTGTCCTTTTTTAAAGGAGGCTTCATGGCGAGCGTTCTGGGCCAAAAATTTGCTCGTGCTGGAAAGTGGAGAACCTGGTTAGCCAGAGCAGTCTCTTAGTTTATTTTCCTACCTTTCAAATTACCGTATACAAGTTTATATCAAATAACACTTTTTTTTACGTAATAATAAAAATTGCATTAAACATACCTTTTTTATTTAGTTGACGAGTATAACCTCTAGTAAGTATCGTAAATGTAAGAAACCTCGTATCTTCCAGATCTTAACAAAATATATACTTATGCTTCCTTCCATTGAGAGAATGATGATTTTTATCAAAGCTGACATCTATATATCTACAGCTCAAAAAGAATCACTTTAGCCTTAAAAATTTGATGTTCTATCATTTTTACATCATAATTTGCAAATTTTAAATTTTTAATATTAATTTAGTTATAGCTTTTAAATTATGCATTCTCTACAAAATTTTAATAAGGAATACGATAATTAACAATAAGCTACGATTGAGAATCTTTAGTCTCATTAAAGTTCAAAAAAATTGCCATTTTTATACATCCCCTAAATTTTTTTTATACTTTTGATGAACTTTAACGAATATTTTCAATTCTTTTTAATTTAATTTAATTTTATTAATTTTTAATTTAATTTAATTTAATTTTAATTTAATTTAATTATTTTTAATTCTGTTATTGCTAATGCAAGAATTTCTTATTACCTCATTTATAAACATTTTTATTGCAAGCAGTAAGCAAATAATATCTTTCATAACTTTCAACATCATATGCTTTAGAAATATTAAAATTTAAAAGATTTGTTAAAAATGAAAATTAAGAAAAGTCTCACATTTATACATCCGCTTCTTATGAATAACATGGTTTGATACAATTATGTAGAAAATTAATCTAAATGTTTATATAAAGAGAATATTCTGAATGAAATATAAATATTAAGATATTTTTATTAATGCATAAAAATATTAAATTCTTCAACGTAAAATGCGATTGATTGCCCCCTAGTTATAAATTTGAAGTGATCCGTTCCTAACCATATATATATATATATATATATATATATACTATTTTTTACCTACTATATAATATATAATATATATATAATATATAATATATATATTATATATTTATATATAAATTATATATATATATATATATATATATATATATATATATATAAAAGGGAAAATAGTAAATGAAGGAAGAAGAGAAATATTGAATAGTCGAAGTAAAATAAAAATTAAAACGAAATCAGTATTGTTACGAATAATCGAAATGAAAGAGTGAAAAGGGAAATAAAGGGAAAAAGATACACTATGAAAAGGTTTTTTAAAGAATTTTTAAATAATAATAAGTTAATATAAAGTTTTAATAGATATTAAGTTTTAACCGGAATTTTAAAGGAAAAAGGAAAGGAGGTGGGGAGGGGAGGGAAGGGAGGAAGGGGGAGGAGGAAGAGGGTGGGGGAATAGATATTAACTGATAGTGTGGGTTTTAAAACCTTTTATTGTTTTTATATTATTTTGAACGTATCTTGTATCGTTATTGTTGGGGTGGTGAGCTGGGTGTAGCCCGAGGTGTTTGGGAGAAAGCCCTAAGAATGGGTCCCGTAAAGCGACAGCCTGATTGAGTTATAATATAGATAGGGAAAGATGGGGAGAGAGTGTATTTCAGGTGGGGTGTATGAAATGGTGAGGGGGTAAACGAGAGATTGAAGAGGGACGAATTGGGGTTGATGTTTTGAGGAAAAAAGGTCTGGATGGTGTAGGGATATACAGAAACTAAGTTGAAGGGAACGAGGTGAGTTTATGGATTTCGCAAAATTACAAGGGTAATGGTAATCGGGGGTGAGCTCGAGAGAGTGAGTGGCGAGGGAGGGGGCTGGGAAATAGTTATGCAGGAAAGAGATGTGGGACAAGGTGAGATTGTGTAAACAGGTGAGTGAGTTCGAGGATAATGTGGGTAAATGTGAAATTCGGGGGGAAATGTGGGTTTTTATTTGTGCATATGCACCAGTGAAGGAGGCCGAGAGAGGAGAGAGAGACAGATTTTGGGGAGAATTGAATGAGTGGTGGGAAAGTTTTGGGGTAAATGAAAAAATTTGTCTATTGTAGATTTGAATGGCAGGAGGTGGAAGGGAGGAGGTAGGAAGAATAATTAGGACCTTTTTTTTTTGAAAGCTAAGGGGGCAAAAAAAAGAAGGAAAAATGAATAAAATTGTGAATTGCAGAAAGGTGATTAGAGTTATGTGTCGAAAGAAGAATGATAGTGGGGACATACTTGGTTCACAAAAAAAAAAATGATAATCATTTAATATACCTGGAAGAGTGAGATAACGGGGGAGGGCGGTACTGGATTATGTGTTGTGTAAATGGAAAAGATAGAGGTAGATTATTAGATGTAAATGTGTTTAGAGGGGCGGGGAGGGGATATCGGATCACTATTTGGTGATTGCCAAGATAAGGGTGGGAGGTAGAGGTGACGGTGGAGGAACAGGGGAGAAAAGAGGAGAGTAGGAGTGATAAAGGTGGAAAAATTGGAGGAGATAGTAAATGTAATGAGGGAGTTTAGGAGAGGGTATGGAGGACGGTGGAGAAACGTGAAGAGGGGACGGGAATGGGGAGGTTTGGAGGGAGTGAAGAGATTTAGAGTAGTGCAAAAGTATTGTAAGAGGCTAGAAGGGTATGTGGAGTAAAAAGGTGGTGCCAGCAGAAGGAAAGGGAAGTGAATGGTGATGATGGAGGTGAATGGAAGTGGTGAAGAAAGAAAAGGAGCGCTTATGTGAAATGGTTGGGAAGTAGGGAGGAAGATAGCTGGGAGGAATATAGAAGGGATAGAGTGGAAGCATAGAGGGCGGTGGAGAGGGCGAAGAGAAGAGCAATAAAGAGGAAGGTGTAAAAGTGACGGAAAAATTTGAATCGGGGAGTAAGATGTTCTGGAAAAGAGGTTAATATAATAAAAGAAAGGAGGAGACGGGGTTGGGGGAGAGGATAAGGGAGAGATGGGGAATTGGATAGGAGGCAGAGGATAGGGTGAGGAAGAGGTGGGGGAGTATTTTAGGGACTATTGAATGAAGGGGGTGGGGTAGGGGAGGGAAGATATACAAGAGGTGAGGA
>JABUQX010023463.1:25000-34664 GCA_015478945.1 Trachelipus rathkii
TTTAAGATCAATAAACTATTACACTTTCTATGATATTTTATTCAAAGAACTTATTTTTATTTTATATTTGAATAAAAACTTGTATCGTTTGCAATTAATTGTTGAATATGATAGTTAGTAAGGTTATGATAAATTTTGTTAAATCATTACTATGTTAATGTGAAAAACCATGCTTTACGTTAGCATATATTCGTTGGACTTTATGATAATTAGGTAAGGTTATATAAATTTTTGTTAAATATACCAGTTAATGTTAAAATTAATTATTATATGTAGAGATGGCCTGTAAAGTTGATGAATAGGCCTTACGTTTTGGTGTTGCTATGTAGTACTTTTTACTGTTGTTAAGTGTGGAACTTGTTATGTTAACAGGTTTATTCGTATGTAAAGGTGTGTTACGTTTGTCATTGTTACATCGCTATTCTTAGTCAGTATGTTTATGTCAGCTTATTAATGTGAAAACTTTGCGTTAGCATATTTCTTGCGTCAGTGTAAAAAGAAATTGAATTATCCATGGTTATCCTCGAAATGTAACATGAAACAATAAATTAATAGATCAATAGATCATAGGATGGTGGAAGGAGAGTAGGAGGGTAGGAGGGTAGGAGGGTAGGAGGGTAGGAGGGTAGGAGGGTAGGAGGGTAGAGATAGAGGGAGGAAAGGGTGTTTATCTTACTATATTACTGATTTACTGCTTTAGATTGTGTAAAAGCACAAATTTTTTATGTTATAACCATAAAAAGAATATTTTTTAGTAAAAACAAAAGTTTAAAGCAAAATAAAACCAAAAATAAATAAAAGTTTTTGCCTTATGTTATACAAAATAGGACTTGAATCAATAGATCAATAGATCAATAGATCATGGATGGGTAGGATGATAATGGGGAGGGCAGTTTGATTTACTGATTTACTGCTTTAGGGTATGTAAAAATTCCAATTTTTAAGTTATAAACTTGAAAAGCATAAAAATTTTGGTAAAAACAAAATGTTTAAAGCATCTAAAACAAAAATAAATAAAAAGGTTTTTGTGTTATGTTATATAAAATATGACTTGAATCAATAGATCAATATATCATGGTTGGATAGGTGGGTAGGTTGGATGGTATGATTTACTGATTTACTGCTTTAGGGTATGCAAAAGAAGCCAATTTTAGTAAAAAATATGACTTGAATCAATAAATCAATAGATCACGGATGGATACGAGGGCGGTTGGATTGTCTGACTTACTGCTTTAGGTATGTAAAACATAACAATTTAGTAAAAAATTTTACTTTGAATTAATAGAGCAATAGATCAATAGATCACGGAAGGAGTGGTTAAAGCAGTTTGATTTACTGATTTACTGCTTTAGGGTATGTAAAATGTGACAATTTTAGTAAAAAATATGACTTGAATTAGTAGATCAATAGACCAATAGATCAATAGACCAATAGATCAATAGATCAATAGATCCCGGAAGGGGTGGGGAGTCAGTTGTGATTTACTGATTTACTGCTTAGGTATGTAAAACGTAAATTTTTAAGTTATAAACATAAAAGAATGCAGAATTTTTTGTCCCCTTGATGCTTGAATCCATTATTTTCGAATCTACAGACCCATACCATATATATACTATATATATATATATAGATATAATATAATAGAAATATATATATATATATAATATACTACATATATATATATATATTATGACAGATTACGTACCACCTGAGCCCCACCAAATATTTAGCTCGATACGAATAAGCCTAACCATGATTTATATATATATAATATATATATATATAATATATATATATATATATATATATATATATATAATATATATATATAATATATATATATATATATATAATATATATATATATATATATATATATAATATATATATATATATATATATATAGAAATACATATATATATATATATACTATAGTATATATCATATAATATAATAATAATATATATATATATATAAGATATAGATATATATATAATAATAATAATAATAAAATAATAATAATTATATAATAATAATAAAATCAATAACACCATCAGTCGGTCTGTCAATCGGCCAACCGTCCGGTCCGAAACTCGCTCCGCTACCAAAACCGCGGTAGAGTTATATATATACGCAGATCGAAAGAAAAAGCATCAAATTGACACAATTGACCTCTCCGCTAACTGCGGCAGCACCCACGTTACGGTTATCCTATCGACACCAAAAAACCCGGTAATCAGTAACTCGCAATATGACAATATACAAGTTTTCACAACGATATAATAACTCATTCGTAGAAAAAAACGGCTTCTACCAAAGTGACAACAAACTTCTACTCATGATGCTATCAAAAAATTATTAAACTACTTTTAAAAACATTGACATTTTCCATGACATCACATTACTCATTTTTTCTCATTTGAACACTATGACATAATCTCATACTAAAATCCAATGCTTCCATCCTTACTGAAACATACAATTTACTTGCTGTATTCGATGCATTTTTTGCTTATGGAACATTTATTCCTTTATTTTCCTCATAGAGTGGAACATATTTTGTAAGCATAAAATTATTTTACCATTTGGGTATTTTCCAAATATTTATTTACCAGCTAATATAACACTTTAAATTTTTTTTCTGTCCACAAATCCACATACTTGACAAATATTTCCAACTTTTATCTGAGTCTTTTCTAGACATTTTATGTTACTTTACACCAGTCATTCAATTGCTCACTACCTAATTTACAACGAAATTCATACATTTTATGCAGACCACTATTATTACTATATTTTGGAGTCAATGGATAATATAAACTTACTCATTGATCCTTGTCTTTTACTGCATTAGATTCTTCCAAGTAATATACATCAAAGTTTTTTTTTTATATCTTTTTACGTATTTCAAAGCTACATTCTAGCTGCTATCATAACTTTTTATCACCTTCCACATACTTTCCAACTTATTCATTAAGTCCTTAAATCTTTACATACTAAACTATTCTCTACATTTTTACCCCACACCCCTTCAACACTTTCCTCGTCATTTTCCATCTTCAATGCTATGACGTAATAAAAGCGAAAGCGTCACCTCTTTTGACATTTAAATTTTTAGGTTACTTTCCTCCCTCTATGCAAATCACTAGTTTTCACACATTGTCACACTTTATTGTTAGCATTTCGACGTGTCATTCGTATAATTTCCGTCTTTCGTATCCTTGACATTTGTATAAAAAAGAAAATTATTGTTGCATGATTTTCACTTATTTATATATAAACTTAAATAATGACTTTTTATCGTTACAACTTTATTTTTTTTAATTCATTATTATCGTCACCTAATAAATCTCACTTCGTGTCAGGCACGGATGCATACATGATAGTCTGAGGAAGCCGGAAATTTAACCGAAACTCAAGGTGTTACAGTCATATCGTGACCTAAACAGGATTACTTGCTTCTACGTATATGCATTTAGCCAGTGAAGCCTTATTAATATATTCACCCATATTTGGTTTTCATTCTTACTTTCTTTCTTTTCATCCTTATACAACTTACCACCATTTTTTCACCAACGTTTATATTTTTATTTCAGACTATATCTTTTATTTTTATTTTAATCAAATTAAATTTAACTTTATACTCAAAATAGTTAATACTCTGTTAATTACGATGCTTAAGATGTACATTGATCTACCACTCAATTAAAGCTGAAACAAATGAGTTACTTAACTCCCAACGTAGAAATTCGTTTATGTTCCTATATTTCCTTTTAGCTCTTTCTCATATGCTTTTGCTCCACCCAAAACCTTGCGGCTCCGCGGCTCCCAGCTCCCGGCTCCGGCTCCGGCTCCGCAGCCCTGACTGAAGCCACTACATGTGCGAAAAATATTTTTCCTCTAATATTTTACAGTGTTTTTCTTTAAAATAACAGTTGCCTTGTTAGCTCACACCTTAATTTCTTTAAGTATTGACCATCGGTTTCTAAATCTATATAACACGCAGATTAAAGCAAAACTATATGATAAATAACAATTGCGGATACGTTATGTTATTTATGTTTAAGAAGTATTTAATATGATGCAAGTGCATTGGCGGCATAATAATTTACATGTAGCAATTATCAAAAGTTCTTGAACGTAATGGTGACACCTAAACAATCGGCTTTATAAAGCATGATCTCAATCACATTCACATAAAAGTAAGCAATTAATGAGAACAATGCAGAAGTCAAACTTTTATGATAAGCATTTTAGGCTCTGAAAATAATTAATTAAACATAAAAATAGCCATAATAAATATAAGCTTACTTATATTAATTATATTGGTAAAAACGTTGATAATATTAAGTTTTAATTCATTTTCTTAATTAATAATTATGTAGATCAGTGTAAAAGTTTAAAATATCTAACACACACACGCACACACAAACCTCAAGATAAAATCGCAGGTATCACGCAATGCCAAGGTACTAACGCCAAACGCTTAGACCTTTTCGTGAAAGTGCCAGGCGTCTCTCCAAAGTGCCTAGGCCCTAGGGGGATGACAAGAGGGCGTGTCATTGAAAAAAGATCAAGAAAGGTGAGAACAGTGGATTAGTTTAGGGGATTACTGGTCAAAGCGTTGTAGGAATGATCAACAAGGTAAAAATGACAAAAGGTTGTGTCAAATGAGCATCATATAAAACAGTTTCATGAACGAGTGTGAAGGAGGGTCAAGTGAAAGTGACCCTCTTCATTTTCGGAACAATATATATATATATTATATATATTATATATTATTATATATATATATATAAATATATTATATATATAAATATATATAATGATACTATATATAATAATATATATGATAATATATATATATTTATAACTCTCTAAAATAACTTATTTAAGTAAATAACTAATAATAATAACAAATTACAATAAGAAAATGAATATTGGCTAACGTTTTCGGACAAAAGTCCCCTCTCATAGGCCACAAAGAAAGAAGAATTAAATAGATAAAAAGTGTTAAACTTATAACGTGAGGTAAATCACATAAGAATAAGAAGCGACAGAGTTACAAAGAAAAGAGTTAAAAAGAGAAACTGGCCTTTTGAGTTAAAGAGGTCGAAGAGGTATGAACTCTTTTTCCGGCAACAACGTATCATCTGTCAAATATTTCCCATTACCTTTTCCTTCGATGGGTTATACTATCTGATCTATTCATATCGTATTCTAATTCTAATGCACTATCTTACTCTATCTAAATCTTCTATCTATACTTAAATCTAATCTATCTATATACTATTCTTTTTAAATAGTGACTATCATACATATATATATCATATATATATATATTATATATACATATAATTATAAATACTATAGTGTTATAATTGTAGCTATATATATATTATATATGATAAAAAATATATTATATTATACATTATATTATATAATAGGTCGTATACTATACTATATACTATAATAAAACTGATATAATATGAATATATACTTATCATCGTATAGAACACTAAACCTGCCCATAGTTTCACTACGTAGATCGGAAATCTGACTGCGGATGATTATTCTGAATTTTCCATTTTTCGCTTGCCTGATTTTTTTCATATTTCTATAATTCTAAATAAATTATGTCTATTTTTGTCCACTATCTCATTAACATTTTACTAATATAGATAATAAATATAAATAGATATATAATATACTATATATAATATATTATTATATAATATATATATATATTTATATTATATATATAATGATAATATAAGTATATATATGTATAAATATATTAAGTATATTTATAGAATATATATATATAGTAAATATATAATTATATATAAAATAATGAATATAAAAAGAATATATATATACTATATACTATAATATTACATATAGTATATATAATACTTATATACTATAGTACTATATATACTATATATATATATATTAATACTTGTATATATAAATATTAATCAATAATCTATATATATAAATAATATATTAATATAATATTATTAGTATTATTATACTTATATATGTGTATCTATATTATATATTATATAAATATATATATATATATCAGAAAGCTGGGGCGTTGCGGCCACCGTAGTGCGCCTAGTGCCTTTATGTAGACCTTATTGGCCGCTCTTACTTACCAATTTGCTCCAGGCGCAAAGGACGCCTCAATAGTGGCGGCAATACTTTTTAAAAAGGCTGACTGAAGCAAACGAGCGCCACAGTATAGCCAATTTCTATTTAACACTGACTAATATAATATACTTATAATATACTTATTAATTATAATAATATTTATATATTATTCATATTATGTATAAATATATATGATATATATATAATATATTATATATATATAACTAGTGCAGTAGTTCTTAACTATCAAAATAAATCTTGGCAACATATTGCTCTGAACAAATTTCAACTCTTCTATCACTTGCGATCTCTTGCTGTATAATTAAGTACCTTTGAATATAAAATAGACTATATGATGCTAAAATATTAAATATAGTATTATCTATAAATAAGATAATACAACATGATAACCTCCTGGGGAATATAAACATGGATCCAACTAATAGGACTTGGAGGAGAACTCAGACGTGTAGATATTTAAGCGATTTACGGTGTTTTTAATACAAAATTAATAAATGTGTTTTTCTTCCTGATGGCAAAGCATGCTTTTTATTATTCGGCACTAAAGTTAACTTTAGCAAATAAATTTAGTGCAAAACAGCCACGAAAAGTTGCAAGCGACAAAAGGCGAACTAGGCACTGATTGTGAAACAAATAAATATAGGTCAGGCATCAGCGCTAGGCGCACTAAGGTTTCACGGCTGAGCATTAGTGGCGCAGCGCACTCAAAAAAACTATATTAGAAGACGCGCGCAGCTCCTGATTTATATATATAATATATTATTAATAATATAATATATATTATAATATATATATATAGTTATTTATATAATATAACCTATTAATTTATTAAGCATAATTATATTATATATATTAATATATAGTCTATTATATATAATATATTATATATATATAATAAATATTATTTAGTTTATTTGTTGGGATGGTTTAAACCATGGTTTAAACCACATAAAAAATCCAATGGTTTAAAAAAAGAAATGAAAATTGCAGTAAAATAATTTACATACAAAATAAATATATATATTATCTATTTATGGTGTTTCTTTGGCATGTTGATATAGTTTTCTCAATTTTTAAAAGGAAAAGTAACTGTTTTATCAATTAATATAAAATTTCTAATCAATGATATATAATTATTATGAGATATAGATTTATAAATATATATACATATAAATCATATATTATAATATTATATAAAGTAATTATATATATTATAATATATATTAATATAATATATATAATTACTAATATATATAATAGTATAAATATATTAATATTATATTAATTATTATATTAAATATTATAATATAATAATATATTTACTATATATATATATATAATATATATTTATATCAGTTCACTATTTAATATTATATCTATTATATACCTATATATGTGTTATTATGTTATTATATTAATCATAATATAATAATATATATATAATATAATTACGTATCCTATATATATATAATATAAAATATAATAAATTATATAATATTAATATATATTTACAATAATATATACAAATTAATATATAATTATTAATATATATATATTAATATATAAGTATATAATATTTTATAAAAATATATATATATATAATAATATATAATATATATATATATAATATATATATTATATATACTATATATATATATTAAATATATATATATGATTGATATATATTATATTAATATATATATAAATAATAATATATATATAAAATATATATATATAATATATATATATTATAATAATTAAATATATAAAATATATATATATAATATATATATAATATTATAATCAGGGGCGTATACTTAAGGGTAGGCAGAACGGGTACTGGTAGCTACACTACCTCAAATATTTTATTGAGTTTTTTAATAAAATAATTAAAATAGTTATTAAAAAAAATAAATGATTTACATTTTATTATTATGATAAGATGAAAAAAAAGTAATAATGATTTATCAAAATTAATTTTAAAAGAAAAGAACTACTATTAGTAATAACAATTATATATAATTAATAAATTCAATTTTGAAAATTTTACTTATCCTACTCTAGTTTTCTAAGAGTAAATAATTCCAAGGTGCTATTGGGCGTACATAGATCTTATCAGTATTTCAAAATTAATATAACATTAATAGGACTAGGCCTAAAGCTTTCATACCTCTTTTGTAGCGAGTGAAAAATAAATACGATGAAATCGCGGGGTAACGAAAATTTTTCGTTCAACCATGGTGATAATCGCAGGAACGTAAAGTTTTGATTAATTTTTTTTTTTATTCCGTAAATCTCGTCATCTCTCTTCTCTCTCGTCTTCTCTCACATAATATATATATATTATATATAGTATAATAATATATATATAATAATAACTTATATATATATATATATAATAATATATATATAATATTATTAATATATTAACCATATATATATGTATATATTTATTATAATATAATATATACTAATATGATATATAATATATATATTATAATATATATATATGTACCATAATAATATATATATATTATATCTATATATATATATATATTATATATTATTAATATATATATATATTATATATATTTATATTAATTATTATATATATATATTAATATTATATATCATATGGATGGGCATCGAGTACCTGAAAAATTGGTTGTGACCGGCAGATACCGGGTACATACGTTACCTTCGAAAAATCTTGCTGGCGATAAGCCTAAGTAACCGCTATCGGTAACTTTGCTGGAATAAGTCCTGGTATTAAATGGACGATATACGGTACTACTAACGTAGATGTATCGAGGCACTATAATATGAGTGGATTCAAATCAATACATCGAATACAATCATATTCACTATATGGTTGAAAATACCAATTAATGGAATGGAAACAGGGCCATGGAATTTTAATATACATTAGTTATATAATTACTTAGCTATATTGAAGGTACAAATAGATTATGTTGTTTCTGTGCTATCCTCTTTTGATATATAATGTATATAGTAATTGAGTTGATATGAGTATACTATAATATATAAATTAATATATATATAGCTCTTCTATAATAAATAAGTATATATAATATAAGAATATTATACTATTAGTAGTCGTAAACTGCGAGTAATTGAGTGATAATTAACCAGTTGAACTACTTATTACTTAATGATCTGAATGATATTCTATCATAAATAGGATATGAGTTATATATATATGTATATGATACCCAAATAGTTATTAGGATATTATAATAATATATTAAACTATATATATATCATATCATATATATACTATATAATTAGTAATATTCTATTTAGGGTACATTATAATTATATATACCTATATATACATCTTAATAATATTATTAATTATATATTATCATATATATAGTAAGTTAGTATATTTATATAATATTGGAATTTAAGTTATATCCAGTAATAATATGATGATATCGATCGGTAATAGATAAGTATATATG
>JABUQX010023464.1:2500-7500 GCA_015478945.1 Trachelipus rathkii
GAGTTTTTAAGATATGATATATATCAGTTTTGCTCACGCTACTAATAGTTCTAATCACTTTTTAAGGGTAAATAACAATAATGTTCACTTTGTTCTATCTGTGAGAGTGAGATTTACATATATATAAGGCTCAGGAGCTTATATATATATATAGGCGTACTAAGAGAATCATTGCCGGCAGTGCTGCTGTCTCTCTCATTAGTGTCTTCTGTCCTAATTATTGTACAACTGTTTGACGTATATTGACTCTGCGTCATCATGTAGACAACGGCTTAACTGACACTATGTGAGCACGTTGCTGACTCACAGGTCCAATTTTAGTGCTTTGGTGCTGCATAGAGGCGTGCTAACCAATAACACAGAAATATGAGACAGACAACGACACATGATACTCACTGATATAATATATAGTTATATATATATATAATATAAATATATATATTATATATATATATATTATATTATATATATATATATATATATGTTTATCTATGATATTATTTATAGTATATATATACTATTATATCCACTCAAAATACGTACAACAGCTAACAGCGAAATAAGAAATATACATTTTTGGAAATCCTGTAAAAATTCTTGATAGGAAAATGTAGAAAAAATAAAAGACACAAAGAAATAAAATAAATATTGGCAATTTTTTTTTTTAGAAGCAGGGGACATAGTAATAATAATAAATAATTATTTATATGTATAAAAGGTGTTACATAAAGATATGGAGGAAAAGTAGGGCTCACGAGCCGACGGGTGAACACAGGTAGGGGGGTGAGTGACGTTTATTATCCATACCCCGTAGGGAGGGCGGTAGGACCCCTTAGCGACACCCATATATACCAAAGAGGGGGGTTCCGGAGACCCTCACCCGGAGGGGGGGAAATTAAAGTCCTACCATCCGTAGTTCCCAGAAATGGCCGAGAGACCCCGACTCCTGCCTATCGGTAGTACGGTATATATCCACCTTGGTATTCATTATATAGTAAATAAAAAAAAAGCAAAATTTAATAGAAAGTCTATTTATTTTACGAGAATAACCAATAAAAGGTCTCTAAATAGCTTACTAATAACTTAAATATAATTATTAAATATATTTTAATTTTAATTTTTTTACTATTTTCTTCATTTTTTAAGAATTCCTCGAATGTTTTAAGAATGTAGCGAGATGTTAAAAATGTATTCCTTTTCCGCTGTAGCTATTGTATTTTATGAGATATATAATATATATTATTTTATTTTATATAATTATTATTATTTTTTATTTTACATTTCCAGCACAAAAATTGGACCAGTGAGCCATTCCAGCAATGTATCCCGTTAACTGTGATAAGGCTATTTAATAGTTTTTTAAGATATAGCATATGACGGAATCACAAATTGAACGCTGACGCTATATATATATATATATATATATATATTATATATATATATATATAATATATATATATATATATATATATATATATATAATATTATATATAATATATATATAATATATTATATTATATATATATATATATAAACGTATATATCCAAATAATAATAAAATATTAATATATGTTAAATATTTTTTTAAATATATATTTTTTTATAAAAATAATAAATAATATATATATATTAATAAATGAATATAATATATATATATATATTATAGGTTATATATTTTTTTATTATTTATATTATATATATAATATATATTATATATATATTTCACATATAACGGAGCTTTATTCATATTTGTTCTGCTTGAGAAGTTTTTCTATGAAGAATCATCCTTTCTACTGAACAGTTATTCAAAATTTTTAACCTAATTTCCTACAACATTTTTTCAAGTAACACTAGTTTTTTTCACCTCTTTTTCAATAACTATAGTCCGCAACGCTACACACTCTCACACTACACAAAGTGGCCACAGATGTGTCTTTACAATTGCAGTTGATTATAGATTCTCCTACGATAACCAACCATGGCTCTGTTCCTGGCGCTCTTATACACGTATTTAGTAAAAGTATATAGAATACAAACAGTTGGATGAATGAAGTGAAATTTTCACGTCAAGAATATATGATAATATCGTAATACATATTATAGCGCATAGCGAGACCTTCCTATATGGCACACTATTTTATTAAAACCATAAGAATACACTCATATATCTTATTGACTGAATATGCTCTAGAACATGTCGAGAGTTTATAAAATATGTAAGTGTATAGGCCACTTACACCTAGATTCTTGAAGAGAGTCTTATGAGTGAAATGATTAATTCCAGACAGAGCTACTATAGCCTGAGACGCGTTAAGTGCGAGCCTATAGTTCAAGTCAGAATACTATTACTCTATTACAAGCTAATACTCCACATCATCTCATTATTCACAGGAAGAATGCAGAGACCGTGCAGAGATGCAATCGCGCGATATTTAATAGATAGGAAGAACACCTCTGAACTGACGTCGCGTGCGTCACGAGGTAAGCGTGGATCTATCGTACATAGTGGAGTTTGAAAAGTGAATATTAAACAAATGAAGATATATCCTGCAATCAGTAAAATAACAACGTGTGAGAGTCACTCTAGTTGTCGCGTACTGTGCTTATGACTATTTTCACATGTGAGCACTGAAGGCTGTCTCTTACATGCACGGGTGTCCATGAGTCTCTGGTCATCTACCGTCATGTCATACTTCTGACTTACTTCCTCTGCTGGTGCGGTTCAATTGCGGAGGTCTCGTGCACTGAGTATCCATCCATCTCATCTTGCTCTATAAGTATATCGAGTTATTCAGTCTGATGTAGGGAATAATAGATACCATCATATCATACTATAGTACATGCCACTCGACTTATTTTTCTCGCTATTAGCTCCCTTACGCTACGCAGTATCACTACGTATATACTCAGAACTTATTTGAGCCAATCATAATAATTGGTAAGTATGCCATTTGTCGATGTAGACAGGTTATATTATTTAAATATTATTCAGTTAGAATGGGTGAAGCCCGAAACTTGTCGAAGGCATCCACACTGGAGAGGCATCTGGAGAACTCAGCCTCTGAAAAGAAGAGGCATATAGCAATTATATTAGTGAGCTCTCTTACTGTACCGGCAATTTTACTAATTAGCCCAGTTTACCTACACGGGCCATATCTAATTTATATAGCCATATTAAATTACTACCCATAATATATATATAAAAATTGAAGTGACATGAAGAAGGGTGATGAGAGAGTAGTATGTATAGGTGATAGTTAATGCTGAGATTTGAAAGACAGCAGAGGCATTCCTTTACATATTAGTCCACTACTGTTATTAGGTCGACGTACTAGTAATCACACTGAGTGAGTAAATATTATATATATTATACCTATATAGAACTAGCGTAATATGTAGATATATATAAGTAAAATAGTATATGCCTTTATATATAACAAAGGTGGTAGCAGCCGTCATTCTGCGTAAGTGTATACGTACTTTGGCCAGTCAGTATTGTGAGAGAAGTTATGTTCTCTATGTGTTTATAGCGCTTATATTTTTCATATATATAGTGTGAGTGCGAGGATGTAAGGGAGTTAGCCAAGTAGTATACTTTTCGTCATATGATCCTAATAATCAATTTAAGTTGTAACGGACATGATTCAAAATATATAGGAACCTATTATTGACAGATTATGGAGCAGCCAACCCCGTCTTTTCATATGTGTGTTTTGGATTTATTGATTATTGTTAAGTTAGACGAAAAATGGTTAATACCATAAACTATATGGTGTATATGAGCCAGCATAAGGCCACGAAGTGGCTAAGTAGAGTAGGGAGTCCCACTTCGGTGGCCTTCCGGGGAATACTCAAGGGATAAGTGCAGCGTGGATTCACGCGCGACCGCGTGCACGAGCGGGGAAGGGTCTCTCCGGAACGCGGGGTTTGCTCCAGCTTAGAATGGAGTAATATCATGTGCAGGTAGTCACTGGGAGGTTGCCTTTATCCTGCCCTCTCCTCGCGTGAGACAGAGAGAGCGAGTGCGCGCCTAATTGAGTTCAACTTCTCATAAAGAAAGCGTCACCCTCAGTCGGGGTACCGACTCTCGGTACAGGCCTCGCGAAGCCTTCGCCATAGATTACATCTTTTGATATTTCTTTGTGCTGCGCTGGCGCGGGTCTTTTTTTGTAATAGAGTGAATCTTTTTATTTACAACAGTTGTGAGATATAATTAAAGGGTAAGTCCTTATATTCGGCTGAAGGTCCTCGAACCATATGTAATGTTTATTCACCTGTAAGCTGTCGTACACTATCTATATGCGAGATAGCTTCTTAACGATTGTCTATGACGCGAATACAACTGGTGTTATTTTTTATTGAGCACGAGTCTGTGTAGATAATAGTAGACTATTATACGCTGTAAAGCACGAGTGTACCTAAATATGTGAGCACGTGAGTCGTTTTATACGTCGAGCGCTATAAGTGTCCGTACTGATTTATCGAGAGGAGTCATGTAGATGAATTCAGTTTTTATATAAAGAAATCACACAATATTAAAATGCGATACAAGTCGTTTTTCAAGGAATTTAATATGCGGGTGATCGTTTAAGTTAAATTATTGTATAGGAAATACATTCGAACTTTTGAAATCCATCCGTTCGCGTGACATGACAGGCGCGTGAAATAATCATTGATTGGTAATCTATGAATAGCTAGTCTATGAGTATAAGCTAAAAATCATAACAAAGAAGAATTGTAGAAGAACAATATGAACACCAGAGGTCGTCAACAAAAACATTTACTCTGCCGTGAGGAGGAGTAAGATGCGGTGAGGTTCTTTTCGAATATTCCAGTACTATTATTATCATTAAAAAGTATCTGCTAGAGTATTAATAGTTTTTGAGTGGAGGTGAGAAAGATTGAAGCCTATGGGAGTTATACTCATATACCATATAGAGTGAAATATATATTATCTCATCTTATTAGTGAGTCTATATTATATATATAATATATATATG